>JARPMJ010003567.1:0-90499 GCA_033366665.1 Phoxinus dragarum
AGTGTCTTCGGAGCGGCACAGGTCGACCTGTTCGCCTCTCCGGACACGACCCATTGCCAGTGGTTTTACTCCCTGTCCGAGGGGACCCTCGGCACGGACGCCCTGGCTCACAGCTGGCCCCGGGGCCTACGCAAATATGCGTTCCCCCCAGTGAGCCTTCTTGCGCAGACTCTGTGCAAGGTCAGGGAGGAAGAGCAGCAGGTCTTGCTAGTGGCGCCGTACTGGCCCACCAGGACTTGGTTCCCAGAACTCATGCTCCTCTCGACAGCCCCTCCTTGGCCGATTCCTCTGAGGAAGGATCTACTTTCTCAGAGACGGGGCACTCTTCGGCACCCGCGTCCAGACCTCTGGAAACTCCATGTCTGGTCCCTGGACGGGACGCGGAGGTTCTGAGTGGTCTGCCACAGGCAGTGGTAGACACTATCGCTTCCGCTAGAGCCCCCTCTACGAGGCGCCTCTATGCGTTGAAGTGGAACCTGTTCGTCGCTTGGTGCTCCTCCCGTCAGGAGGACCCCCGAACTTGCCCGATCGGCGTTGTGCTTTCTTTCCTGCAAGATGGGTTGGAGCGTAGGCTGTCCCCTTCAACCCTCAAAGTGTATGTCGCTGCCATTGCGGCGCATCACGATGCAGTTGACGATAAGTCGGTGGGAAAGCACGACCTGGTCATCAGATTCCTGAAGGGTGCTAGGAGGTTAAACCCTCCTCGCCCTGTACACTCTGTACCCCCTTGGGACTTGACTCTGGTACTGAGAGCTCTCCAGAGTCCTCCCTTTGAGCCTTTGCTGACAGTAGAGCTTGATATCCTGTCTATTAAGACAGCGCTCCTGTTAGCATTGGCTTCTTTTAAAAGGGTCGGGGATCTGCAAGCATTTTCGGTCGACGAATCGTGCCTAGAGTTCGGGCCGGGCCTGTCCCACGTAACACTGAGACCCCGCCCCGGATATGTGCCCAAGGTTCCTACCACTCCGTTTAGAGATCAGGTAGTGAACCTGCAAGCGCTGCCCCAGGAGGAGGCAGACCCAGCCCTAGCTTTTCTCTGTCCCGTCCGCTCCTTGCGGTGTTACGTTGACAGAACGCAAAGCTTCAGGACCTCAGACCAGCTCCTTGTCTGTTACGGAGGCCGGCAGAAGGGGAAGGCCGTCTCCAAGCAGAGGTTAGCCCACTGGATAGTGGATGCCATCACCCGAGCCTATGAGGCTCAGGGTGAGCCTTGTCCCCCCAGGTTGCGCGCTCACTCAACTAGAGGGGTTGCCGCTTCCTGGGCGTTGGCTCAAGGCGCCTCGCTGACAGACATTTGTAGAGCTGGGGGCTGGGCGACACCTAACACGTTTGCTAGGTTCTATAACCTCCGTGTGGAACCGGTTTCCTCCCGGGTTCTGGCTTCGTCCAGTGGGTCGAGGGAATAGGTTGTGTCGGCTTGCTGCGCCACTCTGTAATCAGATAAGTGCGTTCTTCCGCTCCGCTGGCCCCTAAGTGGTAACCTCGTTGAGCTCCTCCATCACCCCCCCGGCGCCCGGCGTAGCGGACCGCCCGGCGCCAGGTTTGCTCCTCTAGCAAGAGTCGTAGCAGACTGGGTGTTCAGTGGTCTTGTGTACCGGTTTTTGCCACGTGCAGTCCAGCCGTGTCTTCCCCGACGGACTCGCGCCGTCGTCCTTGTTGTATGCGCTCCCAATTCCAATGGTTGGGACCATCTCACGGACTCCATATGTTCACTATGTGAATTCATATGAGTATTCCAGGCCAGATCAGGCATCCTGGTTTTCCGTAGTGTGCCTCCCCCCCCCGGGGGTTGAGGCACGCTTCCCAGTGTTATCCAATGTCCTCTGTGTGGGTCTTGCGGAACAGCAGTGGATTCCTAGCAGCCCCCGAAATTTATTGAAACTGCTGTAGGGCGGCTTAGCTGGGCACTGGAAGGGGCCAGCACCATGGCGTTTTATTAGGGATCCCAATTCGTCAGGGGAACCCGACGTACGTCTCGGTTACGTATGTAACCCTCGTTCCCTGAGTACAGGGAACGGAGACGTACGTCCCTTTGCCATGTGGCTGCACCTTCGCAGGGGTCCGTTACTTCGGCTCCTCAGCGAAAAGCGATGATGCAATGTTTACTTCCGGCTTTTATACCCGCGCTGACGGGCGGGTCCGCGGAATGCAAATGTTGCATGCCAATGTTCATTGGCTTTTTGTTTAGTTTCTCGAAGGTAATAGGCTCCCTAGCGTGATCCCAATTCGTCAGGGGAACCCGACGTACGTCTCCGTTCCCTGTACTCAGGGAACGAGGGTTACATACGTAACCGAGACGTTTTCCATCTTCAATAAGGAATTTGCCATTACCTCTTGAGGTCTTCCGGAAGATCTTTGATGGTGTCAGTGGGATATCAAAGAGGCGATTTTCCCGAAGTGTGCCACAGCTGCCGTAGCCCCTTTTGGTCATCTCATCAACCAGGGTGAGTGTTGTGAATAGGTTGTCATGATAGAACTTGTATCCAGGTGGCACTCCAGCTTTCTCTGCCAAGCCAAGAACCACACTTGGACCCTGACCCAGTCCAGTTTCAACGAGACGAGTGTGGCTACCTGCGTTTGGCTCCATCTGGTAGACAAACCCAGATGAGGATGCAAGACTCCATAAACCAAAGCGAATGGGCTTCCCCCTGATAAATTGCTTGCATCCATGCCTACCAAAGTACTCAATCATCATCTCATCCACTGCCAGATATTCCTGAATAGTCATGGTTTTGTTGACTTTATTCAGCTCCTCAAACACGGGACGCACCTTGAAGAAAGGGTCATCTGTGATTTTCATGTTATCTACAACATGAATGGAAGCCATTATCTCATCAAATCTGTTCCTCCGCATGGCATCTTTAATGCTTGTGTTGTTGACATCATTGTCGCCTGACCAAAGAAAACGTCGTCTTGGGACTGAGTTGTACCCAGTGGTCAAAAGAATGCCATAGAATGTTAGGAGCTCTTCATCAGTGAGATTGAGGTTGGCACCTTTCTGTGCTGCATATGTATTCGACATTTTCAGGGTGATATCCCGTAGTGATTTGGGATAGAATGTGAGAAAGATGTCTGCTGGATCATTTGATGTGATGATGGGATTGGTTGGCTTGGGTTGATGACGCTTAGCCTGTATTGTTTTTTTGGTATCTGCCTTAAATTTCTTGAACTTCCGCTCTTTGTTTTTTATTTTCTTAAGCATGGGACCAGGGGTTGTTGGACTATTTTCCTTTTCCTCAACAGCATTGATGATGGTTGGCTCTGTAGATGCACTCACTAAGGTCGCAGGGCATTCAAGTACATCTGCCATGTCAAGGAGGGGTAGCTGAAAAGCATTATCAGAGATTAAGCCCTCTCCTTTCAGCAACCTTGATGGTAGGCGCTTGTAATCGCATGCCACGTCATCATCAGATCCATCGCTGTCACAATCTGTGTCATGAGCTTTCTTCTCAGACTCTGGCACAACTGTTACATTACAAAAATTTCCAGATGGATTATCTGTATCAAGAAAATCCAAAAGCTCTGCCAAGGTATACCTGAAAGAAAATTACGCATTTTTTTAGGTCCATTGTATTAAAGGGAACCTATTATGACATTTAAAATGTTCCTAATGTTGTTTAGGGAGTCCCCAACAACAGTTTTACGTGCATGCAATGTCAAAAAACACTTTTGTTTTCGTATAATATGCATTTATTTTTACCTGATTTGCTCACCGACTCCCAAATGATTCGTTCAACGACTAATTTTTCCAAACCCCTCCTTTGCGCGACGCTAATCTGCGATTGGTCAGATGACCCAGCAGTGTTTACAGAGATAATACTTATTGTTTAACACGGAGTACAATGATGCTTTTATCAATGAAATCGTGTTATAATAATGATTATAGTCCACTGCTTTGTAGTTTGTAGTAAAAAACTAAAAATAAGATAAAGAATTTAATGTTATGTTAGCGAGCATAGCCCAGAGTTCATATTGTAAAAGTACAATCAGTCTTTGTCAGCCCGATGCATAAACATAACGTTTTTACAAAAAAAAAAATGTAGTTACGTTACTACGAGGTATTATTCTATTCTTTAAGACAACTCCGAAAACAACGACAAACACTTCACATATCTCAATACAATTGTCATTGAAGACCTAGAAGCTAAACGGTGCTTACACAACAAACAAAATAATTATTAACCATGCTACATAAAACATAAATGCAACAATTATTAATAACACTTACAGGTTGTGATACGGAGGAGGAAGCTGATGCAAATACACTTAGAAATGAACCTTCCTTCAATATCAGCCGGCTCGCGAATCCACGTTTGATTGCATTTAAAAAGCAATCGTCTTCAAAATGGCGCGAACAAAGCACAAGGCTCGGACTATACTTCTGTGGTATAGTTATATGAATTGTAGCCACTTAGTCTTCAAATGCTCCTCCTTGGGCAGATGAAAAAAGTTGGCTTTTGAGTCGCACTTCAGAACACAGCGTCTCGTCGCCATGATATTTTCTGCGGCCTTGGAGCACAATAAGTGGGCGTATCGTAACTTGACAAGTTGACGCCATCTAGTCAGAGAAAAAGCTTCGGTCTTCTAACGATTCATAAAAATGACTCCGAGTCGACTCTTACTTTTGAAAGACAATAACTTTATATACGGTGCACTTTCATATTTCAAACTTTGCAGGATGTTTTTGTTCACTTAGATCTATGTTACACACTACATGAAAGGTAAATTTCAAAAATCCATAATAGGTGCCCTTTAAATGGCTGACTATAGTATAGATGATTTCATATAATAATGTAAAAGTAAACTCATTACTTGTCTGAATTTCAACATTATAATGGAATCATAAGCTACTAGTCATAAAAATAATTAGGGTCCTTGACTTATTAGAATGAAACGCATCCAAACTGGATGAAGGGGCCTCAATATTTTGCCCCTTACAAGACATAATATCATAAAAGGGAGAAAAATATAATCTACAGCAATTAATCCCATGCTTTAACTCTTTATCTTTCATTCTTCCTTTTGTGTGATTGACTGAAGTTTGGAAACTGCTGCTGTCACTTTAGACAGCCCATCCCCCCATAGTTACAGCAGACACGGGGGTGGGGCAGTAGAGCTGTGGAAAGACTGCTCTCTCATCTCCTCCTTTTGACATATTTATTCCCTATCAAATTAAGGTCTAATGGACAGTAGAGATGTTAGTTAAAGTATTTTAGGTATGATATTATGAAAGAAAAAAGCACTAAAAAAGACCAATAACCTTGATTTATTAACCTATTAACACAGTATCCGCATTTCCCCATGATATATGTACTTACAAGGCTAGACTATAGTTGCCGCTTGGACTTTTGACAAAGTATATAAAAAACTATAGATCTTTTGTAAGATTAGTTTTGTTTGGATGACTCTAGAGACCTTCATGATTATGTAGATATATAAATGTCAACCAAAAATACTTGTTAGTAAAATGAAAATTACCTTTCTTTGGGAGGGTTTGCCTTCGCCATGTTTCTTGGAAGAAGAGGTAAGAAGTTGACAGCCTCATGTGACAGGAAGGAAATAAATACCTTTTTTTATCCTTTATTTGGTTGTTAGCTTGCATGTCATTGAGAAATAAAACATGGATAACATCTAAAAAAATTCTTAAAAAAAGGAAAATGACAACTATGCACTGTGGAAACTATAGTTGCCGGTGGGCTTGAATGGGTTCTCTTACGAGAGATACTCTCGTACTGCGTTGTCGTAGCAACGCATTGGGGGAAATCCTTTTCCACGAGAATACTGAAGCAAAAAATGATCCTTAATTTTGTATCAATGTAAAGCGCATTGCCACAGCATACAGACCTAGGCGAGACAGCTCGCGCGCCTATTGGCTGCTGTGCGGCAAATGCTTAAGCCAATGGAGCGAGCCCTAGAGTGACGTCACACCCAATGAGGGCGCTTCGCGCCCTCCCGCGTCACGTCCCGCCGAAACGGGCGTGGCTTAGGGCTATATATTCCGCTCACAGGCTTATGAACTCTGATTTTTTATCCTTCAGCGAACACCTACTTCGCTGATCCGAGGAGAAGCTGCGCCGTCGAGAGAGCACTTCAGCGGGAGAGGACGTGAAGCCGCTGGCACCGCCGCCTTCTTCGCCTTCCAGCTGCGCGTTCCGGCGCTTATATCCTTTTGCCTCTATTTGAGTGTGTGTGAGTTCGCTGGCGCGACTCACACGTGTTATTTGTATCCAGGAAGCCGTCTTCTCCGAGGATGCCTTCCTGCGGCTCATGCCGTGTAACGCTCAGCGACGGGGACCGTCATGTTATATGCGCTTCCTGCCTGGGTGAGCAACACGCGGCTATCGCTCTTGCGGATGGCGGCTGCCATTACTGTGAACTTCTGCCTTTGGCGACTCTGCGGACTCGCCTGGCGTCGTTCCAGGAGCCCGTGTTTTCCGCTGTTGTGCCGCGCCATAAAAAGCGCCGTGCACAGCGGAACCCTGAACCATCCCCTAGCCGACAATGTTCGCCGGCGCGCCCGCAAACTATTTCTCCGGCTTCTTCAGCTTCGATCCCGACGGACAGCGGCCGCAGATTGCCGCCGGTTCCGTCGACGACATCGATGAGATCGACGCCATGCTGAGCGATGAGGACTCGTGCTCTGTCTTGGCGTCCGGCAGCGAGGATTGGGCGAGCTCTGCGGACCTCGCGCCCCCCACTCCCGCGACCAAAGGAAAGAGAGCGAGCATCGAGGCGGAGCTCATCCGCGTGCTCACTCAAGCCACGGCGAGCCTTGGCCTTGAGTGGGTTTTGCCCGAGCAGCCTGCCCACAACCGGTTGGATGGCTATTTTCTGCCCGGGGAAAAGTCTACGCCTGCGTCTAATCCCGCCCCCTTCCTTCCTGAGCTTCACGAGGAGGTCGCGAGAGCTTGGACCTCCCCGTTCTCCTCGAGGACGAGGTCATCTGTTTCTCTAGCGTTCTCCGAAGTTGACGACGCTAAGAACAGAGGTTACCTTTCCCTCCCGCCGGTCGAAGAGCCTATCGCGGCCCACTTATGCCCGCCCTCCGCTGGACAGCGAGCTAAGATGGCGCTGCCCTCAAAGGCTTGCCGCACGACGTCATCCCTGCTCCATCGCGCCTATGCTGCCAACGGACAGGCCGCGTCAGCGCTGAACTCCATGGCGACGCTGCAGATATTCCAGGCCGATCTCCTCCGCAACCTGGATGAGAACAGGCCCGATGCGATCTGCGTGGCGGATCTGAGAAGCGCTACAGACCTGGCTCTTCGCGCTTCGAAGTCTGCGGCCCAAGCCATCGGACGGAGTATGGCGGCGCTCACCGTGTCTGAGAGGCACCTCTTGCTCATGCTCTCAGACATGCCAGAAGCGGAGCGGACCCCGTTCCTCGACGCCCCGCTCTCCCCTGCTGGTCTCTTCGGGACGTCGGTGAAGGAATTTACTGACAGGTATGCTGAGGTGCAGAAGGCGACCCAGGCGATGAAGCACTTCCTGCTGAAGCGCTCCAACTCAGCAGCAGGCCGTGCGAAACCGCCTGCTCAGAGTTCACAGCCCAGACCGCCGCCCAGCTCCTCTTCTCAACGCCGCCAGACGCAGAGCTCGAGACCGCGCTCTCGCTCTTCCGGTCGCCGCCCCGCGCCGCGTGGCCCGCGACAGAAGGTAGCGTTGAAGCCAGAGCCCTCGAAGACATCCTAGCACTGCTAGGGAAGCGTCGGTGTTCAAGTCCCGCTGCGGCCGGACCCTCACCGAAGCTCACCGCTCGTGCAGTCCCAAGCGAAGCGACTGTACCAGCGATCATTGCAGCCAACAGGCGTGTCTCACTGGCCGCTTGCCTGCACACAACAGCCGTTTTCACAGCTACCCAAATAAATCCATTAAAGAGTGCATTTTCTGGTGTCCCGGCCACGGCCGATGGTGTTTCTTGTGTAGTAAATCTGCCCGCTGTAATGTGCACATCCCTACACACAAACACGGCCCCACCCACAGGGCCCGCGCACATAAAATCGACCCAGCTCGATTGCGCGTTAAAAGTAGCACACGTGCCCACTACCCAGTGCCCACTAATGCTACCTCCTGCTCATCGCACGGTTTCTGTAAAAACGAAACCTGCGTGCAGGCGCTCTGCTCCGGCGAGCGATGCTATAAAGGTGGTAAACGTGCCCGGTCCCCAGTGCCCGCGTTCCCACACAAGCATCACGGCTCCTACGGAGCCCGTCCAGCCCTCCCTCTCCCGCCTAAATGCTGTCGAGGGGTCGAGCACGGACATTCTGCCCGCTTTCATAAGCGCGGCCCCGGCCTCAGATGTTGCGAGCGAGACATTTCTGTCACAGCTCACGAAAGCCGCTGTATCGCGAGTCGATCAGAGCGTGCTTTTCACTCAACCCCTAGCTACACGTGCAGATGCATGGGAGAAGCTTCCCGGGGTTTCAAAATGGGTGATAAACATCATGAAAGAAGGCTATTCGCTACAGTTTCGCAGACGCACTCGCCGCCACACGGCGCGCGTCGAGACTTCGGTAGATTCGAATGTAGCACACCTACTTCGAGCCGAAATTCAGAAACTTCTGAGAAAAAGGGCTATCGAACCTTTATCTCAGGCTCAGAGCGAAGGGGGGCTTTACAGCAGATAATTCCTGGTACCCAAAAAAGACGGGGGTCTCAGACCCATACTAGATCTGAGGCAGCTGAACAGAGCGCTTGTGAAACGCCAGTTCAGAATGCTAACGACCAGAAAAATCCTTGCGCATGTTCGCCAAGGAGACTGGTTCGTGTCAGTAGATCTAAAGGACGCGTATTTTCAAATACAGATTGCGTCACGTCACAGGCGATTTTTGAGATTCGCCTTCGAGGGCCAGGCATACCAGTACAAAGTCCTGCCGTTCGGCTTGTCTCTAGCACCCCGTACATTTACGAAGTGCATGGACGCAGCACTCGCTCCCCTCAAACTGCAGGGTGTTCGAGTGCTGAACTATTTGGACGATTGGCTCATCCTAGCCCAATCTCATTCAGAGATAGTGGCGCACAGAGCCCTGCTGCTGAGTCACTTCGAGAATCTCGATCTCACAGTAAACTGGGAAAAGAGTTCGCTATCCCCCAGTCAGAATATTTATTTTCTGGGACTGGAACTGAACTCGCTGTCGATGACAGCGCAGCTGTCACAACAGCGTGCGCTGCGCATCCAGTGCACAGTCAGCTCATTCCGCTGCGGCGCTGTTCTCCCTCTAAAGAGCTTTCAGAAAATGCTAGGTCTGATGGCCTCAGCATCTGCAGTACTGCAGCTGGGCCTGCTGCGCATGCGCCCGCTGCAGATATGGCTCAAAGGGAGGGTGCCCTGCAAAGCATGGGCCACCGGTCGGCTTCGCCTCAAGGTCAATCAAGCTTGCGTTGCAGCTTTGAAACCGTGGAAGTCAAAAGACTGGTACCTGTCAGGTGTAAGCCTAGGGATTTTGTCACAGGTCGGAGCGGACCACGTGAGTACCGCCCCTCCCTTGATCTCCACCTCGGGGAGGTTCCCAGGGATACCCCAGACGACCAGACAGAACGAGGACACTGGAATGGAATTTTAAAATACAACTCTTTATTAATTTACTTAAAATAGGGGAGGGGGAGATGAAGGGGCTAAAATCCAGGGGGACTGGAGGGTGAGGACGCCGCCTCGGAGCCCGCTGTCTCCGTCACGGGAGAACCTCAGATAAGTCGTCTCGTTCGTTGACTCAATGTCTGGCTCCGATGTCCTTCTGTTGGCTTACTCGCCTCTCTTTCCTAGGTTGAACCTTCCAGGCGTCCACGCCACGGCTCACTCCTTCTCCCGGGCACAGGGGAAACTCAGATAAGTTGTCTCGTTCCTTGGACTCGATATTTGGCCTCAATGTCCTTCTATTCGCTGACTCGTCTCTCCTTCTCTTTCGCAGGTCGCACTCCTTGCCTCAGGCGTGGTTCGGCGGCTCCCTTGAGGGATGGGTCAGTAGTCTGGCGGTATAAAGGTAAGCACCTCCTGGACCTTCACGCCACGGCGCGCTCCTTCTCCTGGGCACAGAGATATAACAAAGAAGTACTGGGGTGAGGGGTGACAGGATTACCTCTTGTCTCGGGCGTGGTTCGGCGGCTTCCTTTAGGGATGGGTCAGTGGTCCGGCGGTATAACGGTAAACAACTCCAGGGCATCCGCTGGATCGGGGTCAACACTGGGACTTTCGTTTGGTATACAGGTAAGTATAACTTTGCTCACTGGATGTCACTCACAGACTTCGTAGGCACGGTACATCTGTTTCTCTCCTCGTCTCGGGCTCTGTGATAGCGATGGCTCGCGGGCTCGAACACGGCGGTGATGCTGGATCGGACGCTTCTGCAGGCGACTCCACACAGGTAAGTGCAGGTAAGTATATCCGCCCGTGACACGTTTGCTCAGAGCGTGCGGGAGCGTTTCCCTCCGGCGTCTTTCCTGTCCACTGTCGCTGGCTTTCCCACGCTCACTCTCCGCAGTGGGGCCACTCGTGTTCCTAGATCCAACTTCACAAAGCTCACAGATGATACACTTCCAATGAGTTTTCTACTGCATAAGTTTTTCAGGGTACTCACACGTTGACCAACCCGTGTTCTCGTCTTATTCTCTCTTGCAGTGTTCGGCTCGCGTCCTGGCTGCTGTGCTCTCTCTCCCGAAGGGATTCGTTTATCAACACTTCCGGGAAGCTGTCCTGCATGTAACTTCCCAGTAGCGGAACACACACTTGACACTTGAATCACAATGCAAAACACGGTTTGTATTATACTCAGCCCCGTCTCTTTCCTTCCTCTTTGTGTTTGCCCAGATGCCCAGATGCCCAGATCCTATCGCCGCGACGGCTGGAAGCGGTTCCCACCACGCTTGGCTTGAGCCCGACCCGGAACTAACAGCTGCGGCTGTGTATGACCGCTGCAACAACTGACGACAACTGAATTCTGGAAGCCCTCTTTATACTCCTCCTGCTTCCCCTTCATCCAATCTGGAGATCGCGCTGTTCATTGGTGCACCTGCCACCGATTAACCCTGATTTTGGAGCCGGGAAGGGAACCGGAAGTGGAGGTGTTTGATCCGGGCGGAACCAATCTCCGCCACTATGGTTCCACCCCTATGGTTCCGCCCCAGGAAAAAGTCACCCCGTGACATCTTCCTCGAGTCTGAGGGTGGTGTCTACGGACGCATCCAACGCAGGGTGGGGAGCGCTGCTCGAGGGCAGACCGCTGTTTGGCCTTTGGTCAGAGCGAGAGAAGCTCTTCCACATAAACTGCCTCGAGATGTTAGCAGTGTGCAAAGCGCTCACTCGCTTTCGTCCCCTGCTTATGGGCTGCCACGTACTGATACGTTCAGACAGCATGTCAGTGGTGTCATATATAAATCGCCAGGGCGGCCTCAGGTCCCTGTCATTATACAGGCTGACCAGACGCCTTCTGGTATGGGCGCGCTGCAACCTCCTTTCATTAAGGGCGGCGCACGTGCCAGGACACCTGAATGTTGGACCAGATGTACTGTCCAGGAACCGCGTTCCGGCAGGAGAATGGTCGTTACACCCACACACAGTGCAACTGTTGTGGAAGAAATTCGGCAGAGCGGAAGTAGACCTCTTTGCGTCTCCGGAAAACGCTCACTGTCTGGAATTTTACTCAAAGAGCAGGGACGCGCTGGCTCATCAGTGGCCGCGCCGCCCGCTTTATGCTTTTCCCCCTGTCTCCCTCCTGACCCAAGTGGTGGAGAGGATCAGGGAGGAAGGATGCTCAGTGCTGCTGGTAGCACCGCTGTGGTTGAATCAGCCCTGGTTCCCAGCTGTGATGCAGTTAGCCAGCACCGCCCCGTGGCCAGTGCCTCTGAGGAGGGATCTCCTTTCTCAAGCAAATGGTTCGATTTGGCATCCTCACCCGGAGTTATGGTCCCTTCACGTGTGGGCCATCAACGGGTATCCGCTGACCTCCCGCAGGGAGTGCTGAACACGATCACACAGGCTAGAGCTCCGTCTACGCGACGGCTCTATGCGTCTAAATGGTCTGTTTTTTCTGGCTGGTGCACGTCTCGTGGCGTGTCACCCCCAAGACTGCGGAGTAACAGAGGTTTTGTCCTTCTTACAAGAGCTATTGGATAATGTGAGATCCCCTTCCACGCTCAAAGTATATGTGGTGGCTATAGCGGCTTTTTCTGAAACCGCTCACGGCCAGTCCATAGGAAGGAACGATTTAGTCATTTGGTTCCTTAAAGGAGCTAGGAGACTTAATCCACCCAGACCTCCCACTGTTCCCATTTGGGACCTTTCTACGGTGCTGGACGCCATGAAGGGTCCTCCTTTTGAGCCTCTTCAGGAGATTGATTTGAAACACCTGTCGCTCAAGACGGTGTTTCTCCTGGCTCTCGCTTCAGTGAAGCGCGTTGGGGACTTGCACGCGCTCTCCGTGAGCACGTCGTGCATGGAATTTGGGCCTAATGACTCCAGAGTCGTGCTCAAACCTAAGCATGGTTACGTTCCAAAATCCCTAAACACACCGTTTAGGGCGCAGGTTATTTCCCTGTCTGCCCTTCCGGTCACCGGGGACAATATGGACGATAATTTTCTCTGCCCAGTGAGGGCATTGAGAGCTTACGTGTCGCGCTCGTCTGCTTTCAGACAGACGGAGCAGCTTTTTGTTTCGTTTAGTGAGCGTCTCAAGGGACTGGCCACTTCGAAGCAGAGTCTATCCAGATGGATAGTAGACGCGATAGCTCTAGCGTACGCATCCAAAGGCATTCAGTGCCCTTTGGGTGTTAGAGCGCACTCCACGAGAAGTATGGCTTCTTCGTGGGCTTGGTCGAGTGGGATTGCCTTACAGGATATTTGTATGGCGGCAGGCTGGGCCTCACCGTCTACATTTATCAGGTTTTACAACCTCGAGGTGCCCGCCTTACTGGCCAGGATTTTATCGGTTTAAGATAACCGTGTTTATATTAGACTGAGATTTCAGTCGCCGTTTTATGGCATTGTTATGCTGAGCTGCTGAGTGCAGTCAATTTATGCTGATCTGCTATGTGCAGTCGATTTTGTGAGAGATGGTGGTTAGAACCCACCTCTTTCAGGATTCTCTGTGAGTCCTATAGGTGATTATGTACTGTATGAACCCCACCTCAGTGCTCTTGGTCTATGGTGTCAGATCACTGCATACACGGCGTCTTACAGGGTGTTCCCCAATGCGTTGCTACGACAACGCAGTACGAGAGTATCTCTCGTAAGAGAACATACTCGGTTACTAACGTAACCTCGGTTCTCTCTAGAGAGAGAACGAGTACTGCGTTTCTTGCCGTGTCTGCGCTCTGGTTGTTTCGCTTTAAAAATCAGAGTTCATAAGCCTGTGAGCGGAATATATAGCTCTAAGCCACGCCCGCTTCGCGAAGCGCCCTCATTGGGTGTGACGTCACTCTAGGGCTCGCTCCATTGGCTTAAGCATTTGCCGCACAGCAGCCAATAGGCGCGCGAGCTGTCTCGCCTAGGTCTGTATGCTGTGGCAATGCGCTTTACATTGATACAAAATTAAGGATAATTTTTTGCTTTAGTATTCTCGTGGAAAAGGATTTTCCCCAATGCATTGCTACGACAACACAGTACTCGTTCCTCTCTCTAGAGAGAACCGAGGTTACATTAGTAACCGAGTACGTTCTCACACATCGCTTGAAAGTGCTCTCTCTCCTTTACAATGCTGTCGGATCCAAATATGGTCATTTCCTTTTCATCAGCAACCAAACGTGAAAGTATATGGGCATTTAACTCTAAAAGCGAAATCTCCTTGGCTGATGTCAATTTCTGACAACGTGATTGGTTCAGATGCATCACGTGACGCGCTCTGACATTTAGATGTGTGTTTTTGGCTGTTTTTCTGTTCAGTTGAAGGCCATAAATGCTGTGTTTATAAGTTTTGATGTGATTTATGTGGTTTGTATTGTTGTTGCTAATGATTTGATAAAATAATGTGTCAGTAAATAGTTGTTTCCACTAAAAAAGTATGATTTTTTACATTACAAATCTTTAAATGCCTTTTTCTCAAAATGAGTTTTTTGTCATTCTCCAGTAGAAACATCTCAGCCTATGTAGCACCGATGTACACCAAACTTTCCAGTTATACACTTAGCAGTATTCTGAAGATATGTTCAGAGGGATTTGTTAATAAATCATTCCTGGCCTGATTTATGTGACATTTTAATCAAAAAAAATATGGCGAAAATTTATTTTTTAAGGTGGACAGTATATTTTGATTTCCTAGGTAATTAAAGCATACATCCTGAAATCCCTCTGAACATCTTCTTTCATCTTGTGTGTAATCAAAATTAAAAAAGAATTTTGCACCTGGCTTTATCATATGTTCAGATCTATCTACCGAAAATATATGCAAAATTGCGCATATTTAATGAGAAAAATGCCTAATTTGCATAATTAACCCTCAGATGGTCTTCGTTTCGGAGTCACCTCCTGGCCCTTCCCGGTCAGAAGTGACCGGACTCCTAAAAATGTTATTTCCTCCATCCCAGTAAAACCAATGCAATTTATTTTTGTTCTATAATATTTTTTCTTTTTAATTTTGTATTTTGAGATAATTTTATTGAATTTATTAATATGTATGCAATATTTATGGTCTATTTTTGCCTTTTTTTTTTCATTTTTTTTTTTCATGCAGTATTTTAGTTTAATATAGAGTCTAAACAGCACTCTATGGAGAGGCATGTGACTTCCCCAGCTGTTTATGGACACATTTACTTTTTTTTCTTTTTTTTGGTGGATTTGAATATATATTTAAACAATCTCAAAAACTATTTCTTATCAAGTTTTATATTATTTATTTATTTAGAAATAGTGATTTAAAGGGTTAGTTTTTGCATTATGATTAGTCAAACCTAAACATTGTGTTAGAAAGAGAAGCTTGCCTAGAAAAATTATTCTAGAGTGGAAATCACACAATCCACCTAATATGTCATCATGGATTAGTGATATAATGATGTTTAATATATATGTTTAAAATATATATGCATACAAATAAAAAAATAATAAATTTTGGCCAAAGACCACAAGTGTGACTATTTTTTTATGACCACTTAGCATGCTCGGATCATGACTTTAACATAATGCCATAAAAGTCACCAAGTTTCGTAACATTCCGATGAAGCTGTGATTTTTAAAAATTCTAAATATATTTTTTTGTAATCAGAATTGATTGGTGTGTATGTGTATAAACGTGTGTTTGTATGTGTGTGTGTGTGTGGGTGGGTGTGTCTGTTTTGCACTCTTGATTTTGTAGAGTGTCCCCCCTTTCCTGCTGTGTACTTTTTTTAGGATTGTGGCCGATTTGTAGATTGTACCTAATGCCATAAAAGTCACCAAGTTTCATAACATTCCGATGAAGCTGTGATTTTTAGAAATTCAAAACAGAAAATATTTCGGTCAGAACCGACCGAGGACCGTCTGACATACAAATTTCAAAAACTTGTAATACATTTTTTTTTATGAACTTGTGTAACTGAGGAAGTTTCATGGTGATATTTATTATTTTGTACCCTATTCACCTGTAGTGTCTCGCTTAAAATGTAAATTATACTATAAATTAAACTATACAACTTTTTTTACATGGTCATTGACCTCTTTGGATGTTTCACCAGCTGTACAGTAGTCCAAATTTGACCTATTGAACATATTTCTGGCAAAATTGTCCTGGAACCTTTCATTTCTATACATACTAATAGACTTCTGAGAATTTTACATCGACGGTATTTAACCTAATGAAAGTATTTGTTTCCTTGATCTTGAACATTCTATACACACCCATAGTCTCCTTCTGATGTTAAATCAGGCAGACATTAGTTCAAATGGCATGAAAGGGTAACATACTATGCAGTACCTTTCAGTAGTCCATATTTGAGCTACTAAACTAAATTTCTCGCCAGAGTCTTCGATTTTGAACTTTCTTCTCAGTGACTCCTTCTGATGTTTCATCAGACATACAAAAGTTAACTTTTGAAACTTTGAACCTATTTCTGGCCAAAGTGTCCTTGATCTTTATCTTTTAATGCATACTCTTAGACTCCTGGTTTCTTCATCAGCCGGGCAGTTGTCCATATTTCACCTGCTGAACATAATTTCAGGCAAAAGGGTCCTGGAAACTTCTATACATACTATGCAACTTTTTGTACATGCTCATTGACTCATTGTAGTCCAAATTTGACCTATTGAAAATATTTCTGGCCAAAGTATCCAGTTTGGGGACACTTTGGCCATTATTTATGTTCAGTATGTCATATTTGGAGTTTGTGAGCATGTATAGAAATTCAAGATCTTGGACTCTTTGGCCAAAAATTTGTTTAGTAGGTCAAAAGTGGATTACTGTATGGTCAAGGTAACATTATCAGAAGGCTATGAGAATGCAGAGTATGTTAGCCTTAATGACCCTTTGGCCAGAAATATGTTCAATAGGTCAAATTTGGACTACAGTCTGACTGAACATCCGAAGCAGTCAATGAGCATGTATAGAAAGTTGATGTTTGGGGACACTTCGGCCAGCATTTATGTGCATTAGGTCATATTTGGTCTACTATTATGGTTGATGCAACATCAGAAGGAGTCAATGAGCATGTACAGAAAGATAAAGATTGAGGATTCTTATGCCAGAAATATCATCAATAGTTCAAATATGGACTACTCTATGGCTAATGAAACCACACGGAATCTGTGAGCATGTATGTAAAGTTCAAGACCGAGGACTCCTTGGCCAGACATTTGTTTAGTGGGTTTAATATGTACTATTGTTTGGTCGAAGTAACATTATTAGAATGCTATGAGAATGCATAGTATGTTACCCTTTGATGACACTTTGTCCAGATAAATGTTCAAAACGACAAATAAGGACTATGTCTGGCTGATGAAACATCAAAAGGAGTCTGTGAGTATGTAAAGTCAAAGTTCCAGGACACTTTGGCCAGAAATATGTTCAATAGGTCAAATTTTTACTACTTTATGTCTGATGAGATATCCGAAGGAGTCAATGAGTATGTATAGAAAGTTCAAGCTCAAGGACTCTTTGGCAGAAATATGTTCAAAAGAGTCAATGAGCATGTATAGAAAGTTGAAGTTTGGGGACACTTCGGCCAGCATTTATATTCCGTAGATCATATTTGGACTACTATATCGTTGATGAAACATTAGAAGGAGTCAATGGGCATATACAGAAAGATCAAGATCGGGGACTCTTTGGACAGAAAAATGTTCAAAAGGTCAAATATGGACTGTACGGATAACCCTTGTGCACTGTTCGATTTCTGTGTAAACCCTTTATGGTGCGGGTCAAATTGACCCTAATTGGATTCAATACAATTCCTCAAAAGTCGCACTATGAAAAACAACAAAGATTCAGGTACAAATTGTAAACTTTTAATATCAACATTTGTCAAACGTAAAAAAAAAAATAAAAAAAATATGAAAATATGATTTATGAAATATTTTAAAACAGTTTTGTTTTGACAAAATTTTATTATTATTATTTAACAGTATACTGTTTTTTTTTTTTTTTACGTTTTTGTTTATATATATATTTTTTTTTTACATTTTATGCTTGGAACATCTTAACTGAACAATTAAATTTAGCTGTATACTGAAAATAATGTTTACTTTTCCTAAGTTGGCTCAACTTTTGTTTTGTAGACTCATTTCATAAAGTCAAGAAGTTACTTCTGACATGATGAGCACACAGCAAGTGTGTGTTTTCTGCATATGAATTTCTTGCACTTCACACATGGTGCTGGTTTTGCTCTCGCACTTGGATGGGCACACCTCACATCACAAGTGCCCTGCCATACATAAAACAAATGTTTTTAATTTTTTGTATGTACAGTTCCCTTTCGAAGGGAACTCGACAATACGTCATCGACGCTTTGGGGAACGCCTCAGGCGTGACAGGTGTCTGAAATCACAATCAAATCACGGCAATCACATTGACCGGCGACAGCCCGTGAATCATTACGTGAATGATTAACGTGCGACCTGGAAAAATATAAGGGCGCCTTGCAAACATGACAAATCATCTTTCGTCTTCAGGGACTGTTTTGTCTGTAACCGCTTTTGAAAATCAGGTATTTATGAAATGCACTGAGAAGGCTGAGTGTTTTCAACTGTGCTTTTTCTGTCTGGGAAGGAAGAGCGCGCACAGGCAGTTCTTGAGGGAACTGCCTGTACAATTGCGAGCGTTTTTCTTTGAGAACGCTCCGATCTCGTCTGGCCCTCTCCTTGAGAGAAGAGGGCTCAGCGTCTGGGTGTAAAAAAAAAAAAAAAAAAAAGGGATCCCAGATGAAGCCCGCCGATTGCCTTGAGAGGGGTATAATCCTCTCAAGCGATGCGGCGGCTGACGAGATTAAGCAGTGAGTGCTTTTCCGGACAAACAGGAGATGGCTGATGAGGGTGGTGATAATCAATCTTCTCAGCCACCCTGCCCCGTGTATGCTGAACTGGTGGTTTTATGGTAACGTTGGGGGAAAAATCGCTCACTATGAGAGCGTTTTTTCCCCAGTCATAAAACCACTAGCTCAGGTGAGCCTTTCATTTCTTCCCGATCTCATACTGAGATCGAGAGGACATGGAAGAACCCATACTCTGCCCGTGTCCACCGACATCAGCGGGCTAGTCTCACTGATGTTGAGGTGATAGGAGAGCATGGGTATGTGTCGATGCCGCCCATTGACGAGACGTTTGCAACTATCTCGTGTCTGGACAGGCGTCTACACTGAGAGCTCAAACCCTGCCAGTTGAATGGCAGAGCATACACGCCAGCGGGTCAGGCCGGTGCTACCCCTGCACATCATGGCGGTGTTGCAGGTACACCAGGCCAATCTGCTGGGGGATCTCGTCCAGGGGGTGGGGCCCCTGAGGCGGTTACTGAGCTGCGCCACGGAGTGAACCTGGCCGACATCGGGGAGAAGAGAGAAACTCTTTCTCCTCGATTCGCTGCTTTCGCCTTCTGAGCTTTTTGGCACCTCCGTGTAGGCGGTGGCTGGAAAGTTCAGAGAGGCGAGGGCGCGCTCAGCTGTATTAGGGCAAATACATACCGCTGAGATCCGTATCCACACCCAGACAGACGGGAGGGCCTGGCCCATCATGGTCCGGGGACCTTAGACAGGGCCAGAGAGCCATTGTCGCCTCTCGTGCGCCTCCTCCGTGGAGGAGTAGATCGCAGTAGAGGTGCAACTCCCGCAAGAAGAGGGATCTGAGGGAGGTGATCCAGCACGATTGCACACAGCATCGGCATGGATCACCTCCCCTGAGGGCGTGATTATATCTTAGCCCTCTCCTCTCTTCCCCGACTCCCCAGACGCTTTCTACATCAGGCCTGAGGCTGGGCTCATGGTTAGAACAATGTTCTGTTGGCCTGCCTCTGCTTGGTTAGGATAGTGCCTCTTTCAGGCATGTAAAGGTGGTAGACCCCATGTTCATGGTAAGTCTTCACTTCGCACGCCGCAGGTGAGCTGAGTGGTCTTCTTTAGAGTAATTTTGTGTGCAACTAACACTAAAATGTATCTCTCTACAGACCTCGTTCCCTGTATAGAGCTATGGGGTCATGTAAGGTACATTTTTGGATTATTAGGGCCCTGAAGTCCCCCTTTAGGTGGCTAGAACGACTTTCTTAGCCCTCGGGCTGTTAGCCACCTCAGGGTAGGGTAGTTGGTCTCCCTCTCATAGGATTTTCATCTTGGAGTATAGACTGACGCTAGTGCTTCAGTAGATCTTATGTCCGGTCCATGGGACCGTCTGACTTCCTTCCTGAGTACATCGCCCCCTTGAGCTCTGTTTGGGTTTTCAGTGGGCTGAGCGATTCTGCAGCCAGTTGTATGAAATAATAACTATTTTGTCTAGTGAGGCTGTGGCTCCTCCGAGCCCTCAGGTAGATCTATGCTTGCAGGCTGGCCCTCACCAGGGCCGCCTCTGTAGCTGGCCTAGGCTGTGCCAGGGATAGTGGAGGCGCTCTGCTTTAGCATTTCTGCCTCTGAACCTTCACTGTGTGAATTTAGGTTCCTAGCATCCCTGTATGACAGCCTCCTCCAATGGAGTCGTTAGGCCAAGGCCCGCCCCCTTCTCTGCATTCTGGGGCGACAAGAGTCATGCAGCGTGGTGCAGAGGTATGGTTTATAAAGATCCTGGGTTAGGCCTCAAATAGGCCTCCCCGGTACAATGTGTCTTTATTGAGCAGGGTGAGGCCGCCTTTTGCCTCACGAGGAGGCTGGGTCTGTCTGCCCGACCCTGCCGTGCAGAACTAGCATACGGAGTACTCCCCTGTGTTACAGGGCAGGTCGGAGTCCTTCACTTTCAGTTCTGTATTATCCTACCTCGCACCACTGTGGCTCGGGTTGAGCGGAAAGTTCTAGCCTTCACTTCTTTTTGGTCGAAGTAAGCTCCCCTGAAGCCAGAGCATTGCCATGAGCTGACGCCCATGCTTACAGTTGGTAGGCCCCTGACTTTGGGGCCTCCATTGAGGCAGAGTGGCGTATGTTGTACTCCCCTTGCTCAAAGGGTGCTAGCGCTCTTGCTGAGTACACTGCCATGCGCAATGTGATTAGGTACCAGAATGCTGTAGGCGCTGTCTAAACAGCTTATCTGCCAACGAAGGCTGCGCCATTAGGTAGTAGGCCTCAGCAGGCCTCCTGAATGGGCAGCTCCCAAGAGGGCGCTGTAGGCCAGCTCACCTCATGTGGCTGGCCTTGGTGGTTCGAGCAGTTGACTCACTGATGGGTGGTAGGCCCTAAACAGGCCTCCACGGAAGTGAGTCCCAACATTGTGGGACATACTTGTTGGTGTGGTATGATTCCCAACAGTGTACCTTTGGAGCAGATTGACTTGCTGTCAGCTAGTAGGCCCAACCAGGCCTCCCTGATAGGCGAGTCCCCAGTGGGCTGGCCTTAACAGGCCACCTTCGAACTGTCACCCAGATTCAGGGCTCATAGCTACCAGTTGTTTAAGAGTACTATCAGGTAGTAGGCCTCCTCAGGCCTCCCTGAAGGTAATTCCCACTTACGGTGGCTATCAGGTAGTAGGCCTTACCAGGCCTCCCTGTAGGCAAGCCCAAAGGACAGGCAACTGGACAGTTAGCCTGACCTACTATCAGGTAGTAGGCCTCACCGGGCCTCCCTGAAGGCATGTTCTCACATATGTGATTATCAGGTGGTAGGCCGCTCCGGGCCTCCCTAAATGTGAGCTCCCAAGTATCGTGGCTGTCAGGTACTCCCTGAAGGTAGTTCCCACATACTGTGGTTATCAGGTTACAGGCCTCACCAGGCCTTCCTGGTCATGAGCTCCCACATGCTGGGGTTATCAGGTAATAGGCCTCACCAGGCCTCCCTGAAGGTGAGTTCCCACATACTGTGGTTATCAGGTTACAGGCCTCACCAGGCCTTCCTGATTATGAGTTTCCACGTGTCAGGTTACAGGCCTCACCCGGCCTTCCTGAATGTGGGCTCCCACATATTGTGGTTATCAGGTTACAGGCCTCATCCGGCCTTCCTGGTTTTGAGCTCCCACACACTGTGGTCGCTAGGTTACAGGCCTCACCAGGCCTTCCTGGTCATGAGAGCTCCCACATACTGGGGTTATCAGGTTACAGGCCTCACCAGGCCTTCCTGGTCATGAGAGCTCCCACATACTGGGGTTATCAGGTTACAGGCCTCACCAGGCCTTCCTGGTTATGAGCTCCCACATACTGTGGTTATCAGGTTACAGGCCTCTCCAGGCCTTCCTGGTTATGAGCTCCCACATTCTGTGGTTATTAGGTTACAGGCCTCACCAGGCCTTCCTGAATATGGGCTCCCACATACTGTGGTTATCAGGTGGTAGGCCTTGCCAGGCCTCCCTGTGAGTGGTTCCCCAACGATGCTGGGTTCTGGAAGCTAGTGGCCGCTTGCTATCAGTTCAGCTGGCCTTATTAGGCCGCTGCTAAAAGCGAGCTCGTGCCCTGGCTCAACTAAAGTGTTCGTCCTCTGCTACTGGTTCCCTCCCGGAACTTCTTACTCTGCCTACAGCCTGGTTTCCTACCAGTCGGTCCATTGCTCCCCTCACTGAGGGTCACTATGAGTGTTTGGACTCCTGAGTCTGGTCAGACGGTCGTAGGCCTCTCGTGAGGCCTCCCAGTTAGATCAGCCCCTAGGCCTTCACAGGCCTCCTCAGTGTTTCAAACACAAACACTGGGTAGATCCGTGGATCGAGTAGAGAAACTCCCCTCTCTAGCAAGGGTTGTAAAGCACTATGCTGAGTCATACTCTCCGGGATATCCCGTCTCTGAGATCCGGGCTGAGGGTTCACTGCCAGCTTCGCAGTCCCTCGGGTTGGATGCCTTACCTAAGGCAAATGTCCAGAGGCTCTGTCTCCAGACAGACAGGAATTTGGCCAGACTGAAGTGTCCGACGTAGTGACACCAGGTCAGGCCGTCCTGGTGGCATTTCGGGTGGTATATTCCCCCGAATAGTGACTGGCTGGGGTTCCCTCGGGTTCCCTAGCCACATTCCCTAAAAGGGACCCCTTCTAAATTGAAGTTGTGGTCCTAGGCCTTTGAGCAGGCCCAGGTAGGCCTTCGGATTATATATTTGGAGTTCCTCCTGTTAGGCTTATAGCTTGGGCTATGACCGTAGGGAATGCTGTCACTAACAGCCCAGTGTGACCTGAGGGTGAGTGGTTCTTGCATTTCATTTGAATTTGCTGGTTCTGACAGTTGTCACTGCCTCCTGGCATGCACTCCCCTCAGCATGGCGGAGTGGGTATTTCGTTCCCCAAAGCGTCGATGACGTATTGTCGAGTTCCCTTCGAAAGGGAACGTCTCAGGTTACAACTGTAACCTTTGTTCCCTGAGAACAGGGAACGAGACAATACGTCTCCCTGCCATGCCTCGGGGCCTGCCTACCAAACAGTCCCTTCAGACGAAGGATGATTTGTCATGTTTGCAAGGCGCCCTTATATACTTCCAGGTCGCACGTTAATCATTCACGTAATGATTCACGGGCTGTCGCCGGTCAATGTGATTGCCGTGATTTGATTGTGATTTCAGACACCTGTCACGCCTGAGGCGTTCCCCAAAGCGTCGATGACGTATTGTCTCGTTCCCTGTTCTCAGGGAACAAAGGTTACAGTTGTAACCTGAGACGTTTCTTTTGAATAGCTGCCTATGAGGGTAAAATTGACACTATTAGTAATAGTACGAACGTATAGTCATTTTGTTTGTATATGTCAAAACATATCAGCATGTTGAAACTTTGCATGCATGTTCATGATGATAAATGAGAAAAAGTCACAAAATATCAGGAAAAAAGGTTTAATTTTATTTCAGGTAGCTTGAAAAAAATTAATGATCGCTAATTTTTACAATCTGTGGCTGACAAAATATTTTTCTGTATTGAAAAAAGTATGGAAAAGCGAATTTTATTATTTTGGGTCGGTACAGTTGCCTTAGAGCGTTAAAATATGTGGGTCAAATTGACCCGCGAACATCACGAACGTAATAGAAATTTTGTTTGTATATGTCAAAACACATGAGCATGTCGAAACTTTGCATGCATATTCATGAAGATAAATGAGAAAAAAGTAACAAAATATCAAGAAAAAAAACATAGGTTAACCAGTATTTCCATCAACTAGAAAATCGAAACGGGTCAAATTCACCCACAACACAAGGAATAATGAATTCATAAGGAATTCATGTATATCATGTATAGAAAGTTAAAAATCGATGACACTTTGGCCATGAAATTGTTTATTAGGTAGTTAGGTAGGTCAAATATGGACTACTGTATGGCTAATGAAACATAACAGGAATCTCTGACCATGTATAGAAAGTTAAAGATCGATGACACTTTGGCCAAAAACTACTCTTTGGCCAGAAATTTGTTTAGTAGGTCAAATATGGACTGGATATGGTCGAGGTAACATTATTGGAATGCTATGAGAATGCATAGCATGTTACCATTTGATGACTCTTTGGCCAGATAAATGTTCAATAGGACTAATAAGGACTACTGTCTGGCCAATGAATCATGAAAAAGGAGTCTATGAGTAAGTAAAGTTAAAGTTCCGGGATACTTTGGCCAGAAATATGTTCAAGAGGTCAAATATGCACTTCTGTATGGCTGATGTAACATCAGAAGTAATATCTAAAAATGTATATAAATTTACCCTTTGATGACCTTTTTGCCTAAAAACTGTTAAATGGGTCAAGTTTGGACTACTGTCTGACTGATGAACTTGAAAGAGTCAATGAGCATGTATAGAAAGTGGAAGTTTGGGGACACTTCGGCCAGCATTTATATTCCGTAGATCATATTTGGACTACTATATGGTTGATAAAAACATCAGAATAGAGTCAATGAGCATTTACAGAAAGTTCAAGATCAAGGACTCTTTGGCCAGAAATGTATTTAGTAGGTGAAATATGGACTACTGTATGGTCGAGGTAACGTTATTAGAATGCTGTGAGAATGCATAGTATGTTACCCTTTGATGACTCTTTGGCCAGATAAATGTTCAATCAGACAAATAAAGACTACTGTCTAGCTAAGTAGTCTGTGAGTATGTAAAGTTAAAGTTCCAGGACACTTTGGCCAGAAATATGTTCAATAGATCAAATATGCACTACTCTCTGGCTGGTGAAACATTAGAAGTAGTCTGGGTATGTAACGTTAAAGTTTCAGGACACTTTGGCCAGAAATTTGTTCAATAGGAAAAATATGGACTTCTGGCTGAGTTATGAGTATGTAAACTTCAGAACCGAGGACTCTGGCCAGAAATTTGTTTAGTAGGTCAAATATGGACTATTGTATGGTCGAAGTTACATTACATGTTACCCTTTGATGACTAGGGTCAGAAAAGTGTTCAATAGGACAAATTTGGACTACTGTATGGCTGATGAAATTGACTATAATATGGTCGAGGTAACATTATCAGAAGGCTATGAGAATGCATAGTATGTTAGCCTTTGATGACTCTTTGGCCAGAAAAAAGTTCAATTGGAAAAATAAAGACTACTGTCTGGCTGATGATACATCAAAAGCAGACTATGAGTATGTAAAATTAAAGTTCCAGGACACTTTGGCCAGATATTTGCCTGGTCTGGCTGATGAAACATTAGAAGTAGTCTATGAGAATCTAACATTAAAGTTACAGGACACTTTGGCCATACAAATGTTAAATCGGTCAATTTTGCACTACTGTATGGCTGATGAAACATCAGAAGGAGTCTAAAAGTTTGTTAAAAATGTAAAAGTTCAAGGATTCTTTGGCTTAAAGCTTTCATTAGGTCAAATTTGAACTAACAGTCTCTCTGATTTAACAGTAGAGGAGACTACGAGCATGTATAAAATGTTCAAGATCAAAGACACTTTGGCCAGAAATATGTTCTTTAGTTTAAATATAGATAACTATTTGGTCGATGTAACATTCTCAGATGTCTTCTAGTATGTATAGAAAGTAAAGGTTCCAGGACGCTTTGGCCATGATTATGTGCAATACGTGAAATATAGACAATTGTCTCATGAAGAATCGGGAGTCTAAGAGTATTCATGAAAAGATAAAGATCAAGGACACTTTGGCCAGAAATATGTTCAAAAGGTCAAATTTGGACTACTGTATACTGATTAGATATGAAGGAGTCTATGAGTATGTAAAATTATAGTTCCAGGACATTTTGGCCAGAAATATATTCAATAGGTCAAATATGCACTAATGTCTGGCTGATGAAACATCAGAAGAAAGTTCAAAATCGAGGACTCTTTGGCACAGAAATATGTTCAATATGCACTACTGATTAAACATCACAAGGGATCTGTGAACATGTATAGAAAGATCAAGATCTGGGCCAGAAAAATTGTTCATCAGGTCAAATATGCTCTACTTTCAGGATAATGCCATATCTAAAGGGAACTATATACAAAAAGTTGAAGTTCGAGGACTTTTCTGGCCCAGAGTTCCCCTTCGAGGGAACTCGCACTGCGTCATCGTCGATGACACTTTGGGGAATGCCCCAGCATAGCGCGTCTGAAGAATTAATGAAATCCTGTCTGATCCTGATTGGTGCTGCGTCATGACGTAGTAGATGACGGCATAACCGGAAGATACAAGGGGACGCCCGAACACACACACATTAGCTTTTTTGCTCTTCAGCTGAAAGCGCTCTGTGTTTTGTCAGTCTTATTTGGTGTTGTCTGTCTCTGTGAAAAAGTTTACAAGCACTGTTATGGAACGCGAGCAATTTAATAGGTGTGTGCATCCGTGTCCGCGTTATATTTCGGGCACGGACACACACCAGCTGTGTGTGCTTTGCCTCGGTGTGCAGCACGCTAGAGCGGCTCTCGAGGGAGCCGCTTGTAGCGAGTGTGATAAGCTGCCGCTCAGGGTTTTGCGCTCGCGGCTGGCCGTGTTTGATGAGCACGGCCAAGCTCGCGAGCCCCGCGGTTCTGGGCCCGCCGTTGTCGAGGCAACGCGGCGCCGCAGATCGTGGGGCTCACAGATGGATCTCTCAACGGGACACGGGACTGCTGCGGCATCTTCCCGGTCCTCGTCTGAGGATTCAGATGTTCTCCCGCCTCGTGTGGAAGCCCGCGAAGCGGTTTCTTCCCGCGAGGAAGGGGATCAGATGCTTCAGCTATCAGGCTCTGAGGAGTCTGATGCTGTAAGCATTGATGTGGGTAATGTGGGTGATGTGGGGCCCGATCAATCACTTCACGCACCCGCCCAAGAGGAGTTGGTGGAGGTTTTGACCCGCGCTGTGGCCAAGTTAAAAATTGATTGGCCACAAGAAGAACCTGAAATCCAGCCACCAAGTAAGCTGGATGAAAGGTTCTTCAGGCGCAGGTCTCAAACCCCACGCCGGGGCCTTCCGTTTTTCCCCGACTTGCATAATGAGTTGTGCAAGTCATGGGAAAAAACCATACTCAGCCAGGCTCTCCAACCCCCCAGTGCTCGATTTTTCTAACGTGCTGGGGGCGGCTGAGCGTGGTTATGGGAAAATACCTCGGGTGGAGGAAGCTCTCGCGAGTTATCTTTCCCCTGAGGCTGCCTCGTCCCTTAAAGCCCCGGTGCTGCCCACTAAACCATGCCGTGATACATCCACTCTGGTGGGCAGGGCCTATATGGCGGCTGGGCGGGCTGGTAGCTGCCTGCACACTATGGCGGTGTTGCAGGCCTACCAGGCCGACCTCCTCAAGGAGCTTGATGAGGGCGAGGGTCCCTCTCCGAGTGACATCTTGGAGCTCAGGAAGGCTACCGACTTGTCTCTCCGCATCACCAAGGAGACGGCCCGTGCCATCGGTCGCTCCATGGCTGGTATGGTGTGTGTGGAGAGGCATTTATGGCTGAATTTATCGGGGATGAAGGAGAGAGAGAAACATTTTCTCCTAGACTCCCCGATGTCACCTGCTGGCCTCTTCGGCGGCGCGGTTAGTACCGTCGTCGAGAGGTTTCAGGAGGTGAAAAAGCAGTCGGCGGCCTTCCAACAGTACCTCCCTCGCCGCTCTGGCTCCTCGGGGAAGGCTGCCTCAAAGGGGCAGCCTCAGCCATCTACCAGCTCCTCGCACCGATATGTGCAAAGAGAGAGTGTCGCCTCCCGCGCCCCTCCTGAGGGAGCTTGGCAAAGGAGGCGCCGTTCTCGTGGCAGAACGTGTTCCTCTGCCAGACAGGGAGTCCGGGTTCTACAGCCGGTACTTCATAGTTCCCAAGAAGGATGGGGGGTTGCGTCCCATAATAGATCTCAGGCACTTGAATCGTTCTCTGAGGAGGTACAGGTTCAAGATGCTCACCATTCCAGCAATCGTGAGTCAGATCCAGTTCGAGGACTGGTTCGTCACGATAGATCTGAAGGACGCATACTTCCATATATCCATCCTTCCATGTCACAGGAAGTTCCTGAGGTTCGCTTTCGGGGGCGAAGCGTACCAATATCGGGTTCTTCCCTTTGGCCTAGCTCTCTCCCCTCGCACCTTCACCAAGTGCATGGATGCAGCGCTGGCTCCGTTGAGACTCCAGGGCATCCGTGTACTCAATTACATCGACGACTGGCTAATATTGGCCAGGTCGTGCGAGATGGCAGTTCGGCATCGAGATGTCGTTCTGGCCCATATCAGGTGCTTGGGGCTGAGACTCAACACAAAGAAGAGTGTGTTGACGCCCTCCCAGAAGACTACGTTCCTGGGAGTTGTATGGGACTCCACGACGATGCGGGCACAAATGTCTCCCGCACGCGTGGAGTCCATACTGGCGATGGTCTCCAGGGTGAAGCTAGGCCACAACCTCACTGTGAAGCAGTTTCAGAGATTGCTGGGACTCATGGCAGCAGCGTCCAGCGTTATACCATCTGGCCTGCTACACATGAGATCCCTACAGTGGTGGTTGAGAGCCAAGGGGTTTTCCCCGAGGGGAAATCCGTTCCGTATGATCAGAGTAACGCGCAGATGCCTTCGTTCTCTCGTCATATGGAGGAAACCTTGGTTCCTGTCCCAGGGACCGGTGCTGGGGGCATCATGTTGCCGGAAAACCGTTTCAACAGATGCTTCCCTCACCGGTTGGGGCGCGGTCATGGACGGTCGCTTTGCGAGAGGTCTGTGGGAGACACAGCATTCTTCCTGGCACATCAACTGCCTGGAAATGTTGGCGGTCTACAAAGCCCTGAGGGGTTTTCTTCCGGACCTCCGCGGCCACCATGTCCTGATACGCTCCGACAACACCTCTGTAGTCGCGTATCTGAATCATCAGGGGGGTCTGAGGTCGCGCCCTCTGTGCAGACTGGCACACCAGATCCTCCTGTGGTCCCAGGGGAAACTGTCGTCTATCAGAGCGATGTATGTCCCAGGGGACCAAAACCTGGGAGCAGACGTCCTGTCGAGGCAGGGGCTGAGGCCCGGGGAGTGGCGTCTCCACCCCGAGGTGGTGGAGGCCATGTGCGTGAGATTTGGCCCAGTGGAAGTGGATCTGTTCGCGTCTCAAGAGACGTCCCACTGTCCACTGTGGTTCTCTCTCAGGTATCCAGCCCCTCTGGGGCTGGATGCCATGACACAGACGTGGCCGAGGCTGCGTCTGTACGCATTTCCCCCGATCACTCTGCTCCCAGGAGTCTTGGAGCGGGTCCGCCAGGAAGGGATCAGCCTACTTCTAGTGGCACCCCGCTGGCCGACCCGGGTATGGTTCTCAGACATTGTAGCACTGCTGGATGGCCTCCCGTGGCAGGTCCCTCTGAGGAGGGATCTGCTGTCACAGGCAGGGGGCACAAAATTTCACCCCCCGACCAGAGCTGTGGAACCTCTGGGTCTGGCCCCTGAGGGGGATCAGTACCTAGAGGCTGGCCTGTCAGCAGGTGTTGTCGAGACCCTACTCAGCTCCAGGGCTCCTTCCACCAGGAGACTGTACAGCCTGAAGTGGAATGTGTTTTCCACTTGGTGTAGAGAGCGTGAGGTGGACCCAGTTAACTGCCCAGTGGCTTCAGTGCTGGAGTTCCTCCAAGATCGTTTCTCCGCCAGTCTTACCCCGTCCACACTTAAGGTGTACGTGGCTGCCATAGCGGCTTTCCACTCGCCTCTAGGTGATGGGCCCCTGGGAAGGCACGATCTGGTTGTACGTTTCCTCCGTGGGGTTCGGAGGATGAGGCCTGCGGCTCGCTCCAGAGTCCCAACCTGGGACCTGGCGGTGGTACTTGAAGGGTTGGCTGAGGCCCCCTTTGAGCCACTGGAGTCGGCTGAGGCAAAGAACCTGACCCTTAAGGTGGCCTTTCTCCTCGCTATCACCTCTCTGAGGAGAGTGGGGGATCTCCAGGCCTTGGCTATAATGCCAACTTGCCTGGAGTTTGCCCCCGGCGGAGTTAAGGCCATCTTACATCCTAGACCGGGCTATGTGCCCAAGGTGCCCTCCAATGTGGCACGGTCCGTGGTTCTTCAGGCCTTCTGTTCTCCACCTCACGTGACGGCGGAAGAAGGGAGACTTCACCTGCTCTGCCCAGTCAGAGCCCTGAGAGTGTACCTCGAGAGGTCTTCTCAGTGGAGGAAGTCAGACCAGTTGTTGGTGTGTTTTGGTTCACCCAAGAAGGGGCTGCCTGCATCCAAGCAGACAATCAGTAACTGGATTGTCCAGGCTATAGCCACGGCCTATCAGGTGCGCAATTTGCCTTCACCGATGGCCGTGAGGGCGCACTCCACCAGGGGCATGGCCTCCTCGGTGGCCCTCCTTTCTGGAGCCTCGCTTCATGAGATCTGCGAGGCGGCCGGGTGGGCTACTCCGCACACCTTCATACGATTTTACAGTCTGCAACTCCCTGTGACGCCTGGCGCCAGAGTGCTCGCGTCCTAAGTGTGCCTGGTTCCCAGCTTCACACTAGGGCGGGCGTGATTACGGTGTGGCCTAGTGGGCATTACGTTCCCCAAAGTGTCATCGACGATGACGCAGTGCGAGTTCCCTCGAAGGGGAACGTCTCGGGTTACGACTGTAACCCTTGTTCCCCGAGAAGGGAACGAGACACTGCGTCTCGTCGCCACACCTATCACGGACAGAGCGCTTGCTTCATCGCAAAAGAGCTAATGTGTGTGTGTTCGGGGCGTCCCCTTGTATCTTCCGGTTATGCCGTCATCTACTACGTCATGACGCAGCACCAATCAGGATCAGACAGGATTTCATTCATTCTTCAGACGCGCTATGCTGGGGCATTCCCCAAAGTGTCATCGACGATGACGCAGTGTCTCGTTCCCTTCTCGGGGAACAAGGGTTACAGTCGTAACCCGAGACGTTTTATATGTTGAAAAGGTGCCATATGGACTACTTTATTGACTACTCTACATGCAAAAACTAACTTTTTCCATTGAGAATTGAAGAAATAACATAAAATATGTGCTGTTATATTGCATTTAATAAACGGTTTAACTTAATCCGTTGTGCAGTGAAGAGTATCATAAAACATGCACTTGTTTAAGATCTAACTTATTCCCTTGTGCATTGAAGAATTACACATGAAATTAGCTGTTTCTTGAAATTGGATACACAAACTAACGTGTTCTATATTGCATTAAATATTACAACATAGAACATGTGCTGTTTCATTGCACTGCTTACAAAAAAAAAATGAAGAATTCCTTATTCCATTGTGGATTGAAAACAAAACATTTGTCGTTTTGCATTGTATAGCATTACGAAATTAAACCTTTGTGCATTGAGGAATAAACATATAAGATATGCAATTGTATTGATGCATTGCTTAAAATAACTAACTTATCCTTTTATGCATTGGAGAAAAATCATATATGTTATTAATTTTCTTATTCAGTTGTGCAATAAAGAGATAATTCACCACGGTTTGTTACATCGTGTATGCCATACAATGCAATAGTAAATAAGTTATCACAACAGTTATTTTGTAAAATGTATTGAAACTGCATGTCTTTTGAGTTATTCTTCATGCACAAATGTTTAAGAAAGGTTGTGAAAGCACGTCATAGATGTTTTGCCTTATCTCTTCAATGCACAACTGAATAAGAAAGATATTTTATGCAATGCATTGAAACAAGTGCATATTTTTGATGTTATTTTTCAATGCATATCTTTTTAAGATAGATCGTGTGTGCAATGCAAAGCAACACAACATGCTATGTGTTCACATTGCAATGCAACGCACATCATAGATGTTATGCTTTATCTCTTCAATGCACAATTGAATAAGAACGATATTTTAGGCAATGCATTGAAACAGTGCATATCTTTGATGTTATTTTCAATGCATATCTTTTTAAGATAGATCGTGTGTGCAATGCAAAGCAACACAACATGCTATGTGTTCATATGTTCATGTCTTCAATGCACAATGGAATGTTTGTTGTAAGCACTGCAATGAAACAGGACATATTATTTATTGCATACAAAGAAATAACTTATTCTATTGTGCATTAAAGAATATAGCAGAATATATGGTTTGTTTCATTGCACTGCTTACAAGACAATACAATTGCAATGTGTGCTGTTGCATTGCATTGTATACAAGATTTGTTTTATTAAGTTTATTAAGTTTATTAAGTGCATTAACGCGATAACATAAAATATGTGCTTTAGCATTGCATGCACGATGTAACTTAATCCGCTGCACAGTGAAGAATAACATACAAGATATGCACTTGTTTCAGATATGCATTGCATACAAGATATTACTGAATCCCTTGTGCATGTAAGAAAAACACATGCAATATACTAACGAACTAATGTATTCTAACGATACACGAACTATAGTATTCTATTTTGCATTGAGAAATAATAAAGATTGGTGTTTTATTGCTCTGCCTACAACTAACATTTCAATATGCATTGAAGAATGAGAATTCTGAGACTGTCATATCGACAAAATAGTTATCCATGTTTAAACTAATGAACATACTTCTATGTTCATTTGACCTTTCTAACATATTTCTGGCCAAAGTGTCCTGAAACTTTAACATTGCATACTCCTTTTGATATTTAATTAGCCAGACATTTTTATAGCCAAATAGTCACCAAAGGCTAACATACTGTGCTGAGCCTTCTAATAATGTTACCTCGACCATACAGTAGTCTATATTTGACCTACTAAACAAATTTCTGGCCAAAGAGTCCTCGATCTTGAACTTTACATACTCATAGACTGCTTTTGATGTTTCATCAACCATAGTCCGAATATGATCTACGGAATATAAATATTGGCCGGTGTCCCCAAACTTCAACTTTCTATATGCTCATTGACTCTTTCGGATGTTTTATCAGTCAGAAAGCAGTCCAAATTTGACCTATTGAACATTTTTCAGGCCAAAAAGTCATCAAAAGGGAAATTTATATACATTTTTATAGACTACTTCTGATGTTACATCAGCCATACAGTAGTGCATATTTGACCTCTTGAACATATTTCTGGCCAAAGTATCCTGGAACTTTAACTTTACTTACTCATAAACTCCTTCTGATGTTTCATCAGCCATACAGTAGTCCATATTTGTCCTATTTAATTTTTTTCTGGCCAAATAGTAATCAAAGGGTAGCATACTATGTATTCTCATAGCATTCTAATAATGTCTCCATACCTAATAAATAATTTTCTGGCCAAAGAGTCATTGATCTTCAACTTTCTATACATGCTTCCTTGTGAATTCATTATCCGTAGAGTTCACTGTAAAAATGAAAACATAGATTTTATTGATATCTAATTAATAAAAATGAGGCAACAGATTACAAGAAATATTATTAATTAAATTTAACAAATTAGAATTGAGTAATAATTAATCAAATTAATTCCTTAAATGTTAACCATTTAAAATGAGTAAAAATGACCAAAATATGTTATTGCCAACATTGAAGACACCTGATGTTAAAACCATAATTAAAGTTACCATTATGGGGATCCGTGTGTGTTTTAGTTGGGCTCTTCACCCTTAAATTATTAACTTTAAGTTTTGTTGGGCTGCTGTACATGAGTTATAACAGCCAGATGAACAAAGAGAAAAGGTGATCTGATGGTGTTGGTTGTGTTTTAACATAATCATTATTTCACAATCATTTACCCTGAATCACTGAACTCATATAGAGTCCAATTCATGAGTTAGGTTAACTTTATTAACTATAGTAGTACTGGCCTTGTACACCATAATATGATTAACTTTTACAATGTAATCTAAATAATAACTAAAAAGTTTCTCTTGTACAAAAAAGACAACACACAGACATCAATAATCAGCCTGTGAATCTCAACAATGGTGACAATTATATAGCATGTTGCAGTGCATTCTGGGTTGCACCAATCAAAACTCATTCATGGCTCCCATCATGCATTGCTGCATGAATAAATAATGAGCTTATGATCAGAGGTGATCTGTTTGTCACCATTGCTGAGATTCATACGCTAAATCTTGATGTCTGTGTGTGCCTAAAAAAAAACAGGCACACAGTTTGTGTGTGTTCATAAACTCCTTCCTTCAAGAACTAACTCAATCCAAAGTCTACTAAAGATATTTGCAATGCAATCTGCTGTAGCATATATGTTTGAATTTCATTTAAAAAGCTACAAATATTATGCAGCTAAAATTAACCAAATAAACCTAACTCATAAATTGGACTCTACATAAGTTCAGTGATTCAGGTTAAATGATTGTGAAATAATGATTATGTTAATACACAACCAACACCATCAGATCACCGTTTCTCTTTGTTCATCTGGCTGTTATAACTCATGTACAGCAGCCACACTAAACTTAAAGTTAATAATTTAAGGGTGAAGAGCCCAACTAAAACACACACCGATCTCCATAATGGTGACTTTAATTATGGTTTTCTCCTTCAGTGATTCTGCTTGTTAACATCAGGTGTCTTCAATGTTGGCAATAACATATATTTTGTAATTTTTAAGGAATTAATTTGATTTAATTATTACTCAATTCTAATTTGTTAAATTTAATTAATAATATTGCTTGTAATCTGTTGCCTCATTTTTATTAATTAGATATAAATAAAATCTATGTTTTCATTTTTACAGTATGAAGCATCAGAAGGAGTCTATGAGTATGTATTGAAAGTTTTCTGATTTAACACCAGAAGGATTCAATATGTTTAGAAAGATAGAGTTCAAAGACTCGCATGGCAGATTTTTTCATCAAAAGTAGTCTATAACTTTATATTGTTTAAAAGCTTTTGAGGACCCTTTGACCGGAAATTAGTTCAATAGGTCAGATATGGCCATATATGGCTTATAAAGAATCAGAAGTAGTCAATGAGTATGTATGGAAAGTTCAAGATTGAGGATTATTTGGCCAGAAATATTTTCCTAGGGTCAAAGGACTTCTGTATGGCTAATATAACCAACAAGTCAATCTTTATAAATAGCAAGTTAATGTTCAGGTACTCTTTGTCCAGGAATATATCCATAAAGTCAAAAAGTGACCTTTGTATACGGAGTTCAAAGACTCTGTATGGCAGATTTTTCATCAAAAGTAGTCTATAACTTTTTAAAAAAAACTTTTTAGGACCCTTTGATCGGAAATAAGTTCAATAGATCAGATATGGCCATATATGGCTTATGAAGCATCAGAAGGAGTCAATGAGTATATATATAGAAAAATCAAGATTGAGGACTCTTTGGCCAAAAATATGTTCAGTAGGTCAAATATGGAATTCTGAATGGCTGATTTAACATCAGAAGGAGTCTCTAAGTTTATATAGTTTAAAACCATTTAAGGACCCTTTGACCAGAAATAAGTTCAATCAGTCAAGATATGGATATCTATTGGACTCATGAAGCATCAGTAGGAGTCTTTGTGTCACGAACCACACACGGGAAGCAGGGGTTAGATCCATTTGCAGTATTTATTAAAAGGGTAATCCGTACTCACAACAGTCCAGGCAAGGGTCGAAATCAAAGGCAATCCAAAAACACAAGACATGAACAGAAACAGGCAGGAACAGAAGTGTGGGGACATTAAACAAGGACTCCGTGACATGAACTGAGACAGACAGGGTACTTATACACAGACACTAAACAAGGAACACCTGGGAACAATGAAGACAGGGAACAGCTGTGTGAAATGAACATTGATGGGTAACAGAAAAAGGATTATGGGAAATGTAGTTATAATGTGGATGACACCGTGGGGAAGAGGACCTCTAGTGGACACCAGGAATACACAAACCAGACACTGTGACATAACCCTCCCTCTACGGAGCGGCTACCAGACGCTCCAAGACCCACAAAAAACAAACAAAGAGTCCAGGCGGGAGGTGGAATGGTGGAGGATCAGGGGGAGGGATGGAGGGCCAGGACCATGAAGGGGAACAGGAACAAGGGGGAACGGCTTAAGCGACAGCCAGGGCGAAACAGACAATCCATCGGGCAGCCAGGGCGAAGCAGACAGTCCATCGGGTGGCCAGGGCGGTGAAGACCCCTCGGACGGCCACGGCGGTGAAGACTCCTCGGGCGGCCACGGCGGTGAAGACCCCTCGGGCGACCACGGCGGAGACGACCACTCGGGCGGCCATGGCGGAGACGACCAGGGTGAAGCCGACCACTCGGGCGGCCATGGCGGTGAAGACCAAGGCGGAACAGAGACAGACCCTGGCTCAGGAACTGCAACAGACACCACCGGCTCAGGAACTGCAACAGACACCACCGGCTCAGGAACTGGAACAGACACCACCGGCTCAGGAACAGTCACAGACACCACCGGCTCAGGAACTGCAACAGGCACCACCGGCTCAGGAACTGCAACAGACACCACCGGCTCAGGAACTGCAACAGACACCACCGGCTCAGGAACTGCAACAGACACCACCGGCTCAGGAACTGCAACAGACACCACCGGCTCAGGAACTGCAACAGGCACCACCGGCTCAGGAACTGCAACAGACACCACCGGCTCAGGAACTGCAACAGACACCACCGGCTCAGGAACTGCAACAGACACCACCGGCTCAGGAACTGCAACAGACACCACCGGCTCAGGAACTGCAACAGACACCACCGGCTCAGGAACTGCAACAGACACCACCGGCTCAGGAACTGCAACAGACACCACCGGCTCAGGAACTGCAACAGACACCACCGGCTCAGGAACTGCAACAGACACCACCGGCTCAGGAACTGCAACAGACACTGGCTCCGGCTCTGGAACAGCAGACACTGGCTCCGGCTCTGGAACAGCAGACACTGGCTCCGGCTCTGGAACAGCAGACACTGGCTCCGGCTCTGGAACAGCAGACACTGGCTCCGGCTCTGGAACAGCAGACACTGGCTCCGGCTCTGGAACAGCAGACACTGGCTCCGGCTCTGGAACAGCAGACACTGGCTCCGGCTCTGGAACAGCAGACACTGGCTCCGGCTCTGGAACAGCAGACACTGGCTCCGGCTCTGGAACAGCAGACACTGGCTCCGGCTCTGGAACAGCAGACACTGGCTCCGGCTCTGGAACAGCAGACACTGGCTCCGGCTCTGGAACAGCAGACACTGGCTCCGGCTCTGGAACAGCAGACACTGGCTCCGGCTCTGGAACAGCAGACACTGGCTCCGGCTCTGGAACAGCAGACACTGGCTCCGGCTCTGGAACGGCAGACGTGAAGTGGACAGTCTCTGGAACGGCAGACATCCTGTGCCTCCTCCACGCATGCAGTACCGCCACCGCATAAAAGAGGAAGACAGCCTTCTTTGCCATGGCAGGACTGATGGGAACAGCCTCCGGCACAGGAACCGTCTCTGCATCGGCAGACGTGACGTGGACAGTCACTGGATCGGCAGAAGTGATGACGTGGACAGTCTCTGGATCGGCAGACGTGACGTGGACGGTCTCTGGATCGGCAGACATCCTGTGCCTCCTCCACGCATGCAGTACCACCACTGCATAAAGGAGGAAGACCGCTCTCTTGGCCATGGCAGGACTGATGGTGGTCTGCTCCAAGACGATCTCAGGGATGACGGTGGCCTGCTCGGAGGGGACGGCCTCCGGGACGACAGCGGGCTGCTCGGAGGGGACGGCCTCCGGGACGACAGCGGGCTGCTCGGAGGGGACGGCCTCCGGGACGACAGCGGGCTGCTCGGAGGGGACGGCCTCCGGGACGACAGCGGGCTGCTCGGAGGGGACGGCCTCCGGGACGACAGCGGGCTGCTCGGAGGGGACGGCCTCCGGGACGACAGCGGGCTGCTCGGAGACGACCTCCGAGTTCTTAGGGAGACTGGAGGACTTCCTCCTCCTCCGCCTTTTCTGACAGCGAAGTGCCGGTTCTGGACTGGACGGAAACTGCGGCAAACAGATCTCTGGACTGGAATTCACCAGCCCATGGTCAAAGAAGGGCCAGAGTGAGGAATGGTGTCGAGATTCCTCTCGACCGCCTCCTCCATTGCGGCCTCCACGGGTCCCCCGAAATCTGACCAATCTGGTCCCCTCAAAAATTTGTCTCTTCTCCCGCTCGGTGGCTGGGGAAGAGATATTTAAAAACATACCGCTGGATCTATGTTTGTGACGAAGTCCTTCTGTCACGAACCACACACGGGAAGCAGGGGTTAGATCCATTTGCAGTATTTATTAAAAGGGTAATCCGTACTCACAACAGTCCAGGCAAGGGTCGAAATCAAAGGCAATCCAAAAACACAAGACATAGACAGAAACAGGCAGGAACAGAAGTGTGGGGACATTAAACAAGGACTCCGTGACATGAACTGAGACAGACAGGGTACTTATACACAGACACTAAACAAGGAACACCTGGGAACAATGAAGACAGGGAACAGCTGTGTGAAATGAACATTGATGGGTAACAGAAAAAGGATTATGGGAAATGTAGTTATAATGTGGATGACACCGTGGGGAAGAGGACCTCTAGTGGACACCAGGAATACACAAACCAGACACTGTGACACTTTGAGTGTGTATAGAAAGTTCAAGATCGAGGACTCTTTGGCAGAAATATATTCCTTTGGTCAAATATGAACTTCTGTATGGCTGACGTAATATCAGAAGGTGTTAACAAGTATGTATAGAAAGTTCAATTTTCGAGTACTCTTTGGCCAGAGCAATTTTCAGTAAGTCAAATATGGACTTTTCTCATTTTTTGCCCAAAAATATGTTCAGTAGGTCAAATGTGGATTCTGAATGGCTGATTAACATCAGAATAAGTCTCTAAGTTTATATAGGTTTAAAACCATTTATGGACCCTTTGACCAGAAATAAGTTCAATCAGTCAAGATATGGACTTCTAAATGGACTTCTATATGGCTAATGAAGCATCAGAAGGAGTCTATGAGTATAAATGGAAAGTTCAAGATTGAGGATTATTTGGCCAGAAATATTTTCCTAGGGTCAAATATGGACCTCTGTATGGCTAATATAACCAACAAGTCAATCTTTATGAATAGCAAGTTATGTTCAGGTACTCTTTGGCAAGATTATGTCAAGTAGGTCAAAAAGTGACCTCTGCCATACAGAGTCTTTGAATTCTGTATACAGATTTTTCATCAAAAGTATTCTAGAACTTTAAAAAAAACTTAGGACCCTTTGACCGGAAATAAGTTCAATAGGTCAGATATGGCCATATATGGCTTATGAAGCATCAGAAGGAAATTATGAGTATGTGTAGAAATTTCAAGATTGAGGACTCTTTGGCCAGAATAATATGTTCCTTTGGTCAAAATATGGACTTCTGTATGGCTGACTTAATATCAGAAGGTGTTAACGAGAATGTATAGAAAGTGACCGGAAATAAGTTCAATAGGTCAGATATGGCCATATATGGCTTATGAAGCATCAAAAGGAGTCTATGAATATGTATTTAAAGTTGAATTTTCGAGTAGTCTATGGCCAGAACCATTTTCAGAAAGTCAAATATGGACTTTTTTTCAGTCTGATATAACCTCAGAAGAAATCAATCTGAATGTATAGTGTTTATCTATGAGTACTCTTTGGCCAGTTATATTTTCAGTAGGTCAAATATGGAATTCTGAATGGCTGATTTAACATCAGAAGAAGTCTCTAAGTTTATATAGTTTAAAAACCATTTAAGGACCCTTTGACCAGAAATAAGTTCAATCATTCAAGAAATGGATATCTATTGGACTCATGAAGCATCAGTAGGGGTCTTTGAGTGTGTATAGAAAGTTCAAGATCGAGGACTCTTTGGCCAGAAATATATTCCTTTGGTCAAATATGGACTTCTGTATGGCTGACGTAATATCAGAAGGTGTTAACGAGTATGTATAAAAAGTTAAATTTTCGTGTACTCTTTGGCCAGAGCAATTTTCAGTAAGTCAAATATGGACTTTTGTCATTTTATTTGGCCAAAAATATGTTCAGTAGGTCAATTGTGGAATTCTGAATGGCTGATTAACATCAGAAGTCGTCTCTAATTTCATATGGTTTAAAACCATTTATGGACCCTTTGACCAGAAATAAGTTCAATCAGTCAAGATATGGACTTCTAAATGGACTTCTATATGGCTAATGAAGCATCAGAAGGATGCTTCTATGAGTATAAATGCAAAGTTCAAGATTGAGGATTAGTTGGCCAGAAATATTTGCCTAGGGTCAAATATGGACCTCTGTATGGCTAATATAACCAACAAGTCAATCTTTATGAATAGCAAGTTAATGTTCAGGTACTCTTTGGCCAGGATTATGTCCAGTAGGCCTAAGTCAAAAAGTGACCTCTGTATACAGAATTCAAAGACTCTGTATGGCAGATTTTTCATCAAAAGTATTCTAGAACTTTTTTTAAAACTTAGGACCCTTTGACCAGAAATAAGTTCAATAGGTCAGATATGTCCATATATGGCTTATGAAGCATCAGAAGGAGATTATGAGTATGTGTAGAAAGTTCAAGATTGAGGACTCTTTGGCCAGAAATATGTTCCTTTGGTTAAAATATGGACTTCTGTATGGCTGACGTAATATCAGAAGGTGTTAACGAGAATGTATAGAAAGTGACCGGAAATAAGTTCAATAGGTCAGATATGGCCATATATGGCTTATGAAGCATCAAAAGGAGTCTATGAGTATGTATTTAAAGTTGAATTTTCAAGTAGTCAATGGCCAGAACAATTTTCAGAAAGTCAAATATGGACTTTTTTTCAGTCTGATATAACCTCAGAAGAAATCAATCTGAATGTAGAGTGTTAATCTATGAGTACTCTTTGGCCAGTTATATTTTCATTAGGTCAAATATGGAATTCTGTATGGCTGATTTAACACCAGAAGGAGTCAATATGTTTAGAAAGATAGAGTTCAAAGACTCGTATGGCAGATTTTTCATTAAAGGTAGTTTATAACTTTATATTGTTTAAAAACTTTTGAGGACCCTTTGACCGGATATAAGATCAATAGGTTAGATATGGCAAAATATGCCTCATGAAGCATCAGAAGGAGTCAAGATAAAGACTCTTTGGCCAAAAATATGTTTAGTAGGTCAAATAGGGAATTCTGAATGGCTGATTTAACATCAGGAGTCTCTAAGTTTATATAGTTTTAAACCAATTAGGACCCTTTGACCAGAAATAAATTCAATCCGTCAAGATATGGACTTCTAAATGGACTTCAATATGGCTAATGAAGCATCAGAAGTTGTCTATGAGTATGTATGGAAAGTTCAAGATTGAGGATTATTTGGCCAAAAATATTTTCCTTGGGTCAAATATGGACTTCTGTATGGCTAATATAACATCTACTGTTATATAGATGCAATAAAACTATTGCATTGCAACAGCTGATAAAATGATTTCTCTTCAATAATCAACTGAATGAGTTAGTTATATCAGAATGAGCTAGTTCTTGTTTATATTCCTCATATGTTATTATTTAATGCACAACGCTTGATCGTAAAGCAATGCAATGAAACAGAAGATTACCTTGTATCTTCAACGCACTTTGGATTTAGTTAGTTCGTGAATACATTGCAAGGCAACCAAAGTGCATATTCCTTATGTTATTCTTCATATCCAATGAGCACATATGATAGGTTCTTTGCACATTGGAATAAGGTTTTCTAATGCATTGCAACAGCTGATAAAATAATTTCCCTTCAAAAAACAACTGAATAAGTTACTTATATACACTTCAGAATGCGTTCTTGAATGCATTGCAAGGCAACAAAGTGCATGTTACTTTTATTGTCATTCTTTAATACACAGCGCTTAATCGTATGTGCAAGCTATGCAACAGCAGATTGCATTGCAAATATCTTTAAAGGAATTCGGATTGAGTTAGTTTTTAAATGCATTGCAAGACAACAAAGTGCATGATACATTTGTTGTAATTCTTCAATGCACAACGCTTGAGCGTATGTGCAAGTGATGCAAAAGCAGATTGCATTGCAAATATCTTCAATGCTTTTTGGATTAAGTTAGTTCTTGAATGCATTGAAAGCCAACAAAGTGCATGTTACTTTTGTTTTTTATTCTTTAATGCACAAAACTTTAACATATGTGCAAAGCGATGCAACAGCAGATTGCATTTCAAATATCTTTAGTGCACTTTGGATTGAGATAATTCTTGAATGCATTGTAATGCATTGTCAAAGTGCATGTTACTTTTATTTCTATTATTTAATGCACAACGCTTTAACATATGTGCAAAGCGATGCAACAGCAGATTGCATTGCAAATATCTTCAATGCACTGTTAAATGAGTTAATTCTTAAATGCATTGCAAGGTAACAAAGTGCATGATACTTTTATTTTTATTTTTCATTGCATAACGCTTGAGCGTATAAGCAAGCGATGCAACAGCAGATTGCATTGCAAATATCTTTAGTGCACTTTGGATTGAGATAGTTCTTAGATGCATTGTAATTGTCAAAGTGCATGTTACTTTTATTGTTATTCTTTAATGCACAACGATTTAACGTATGTGCAAAGCTATGCAACAGCAGATTGCATTGGAAATATCTTCAACGCCCCTTTGAATGAGTTAGTTCTTGAATGCATTGCAAGGCAAAAAAGTTCATGTTAGTTTTGTTTTTATTCTTTATTGCACAACGCTTTAACATATGTGCAAAGCGATGCAACAGCAGATTGCATTGTAAATATCTTCAATGCACTGTTGAATGAGTTAGTTCTTGAATGCATTGCATTCAACAAAGTGCATAATACTTTTATTGTTATTCTTCATTGCACAACGCTTGAGCGTATAAGCAAGCGATGCAACAGCAGATTGCATTGCAAATATCTTCAATGCTTTTTGGATTGAGTTAGTTCTTGAATGCATTGCAAGGCAACAAAGTGCATGATACTTTTATTGTTACTCTTCAATGCACAACACTTGAGCGTATAAGCAAGCGATGCAAAAGCAGATTGCATTAAAAATATCTTCAACGCCCCTTTGAAAGAGTTAGTTCTTGAATGCATTGCAAGGCAACAAAATGCATGATACTTTTATTGTTATTCTTCAATGCACAACGCTTGAGCGTATAAAGCAAGCGATGCAACAGTAGATTGCATTGCAAATATCTTCAGTGCATTTTGGATTGAGTTAATTCTTGAATGCATTGAAATGCCACAAAGTGCATGTTACTTTTATTTTTATTCTTTAATGCACAAAACTTTAACATATGTGTAAAGCGATGGAACAGCAGATTGCATTGCAAATATATTCAATGCACTGTTGAATGAGTTAGTTCTTGAATGCATTGCAAGGTAACAAAAAGCATAACAACTTTTATTGTTATTCTTCATTGCACAACGCTTGAGCTTATAAGCAAGCGATGCAAACACAGATTGAACATATCTTCAACCCCCCTTTGAATGAGTTAGTTCTTGAATGCATTGCAAGGCAACAAAGTGCATGATACTTTTATTGTTATTTTTCATTGCACAACGCTTGAGCGTATAAGCAAGCAATGCATCAGCAGATTGCATTGAAAATATCTTCAACGCCCCTTTGAATGAGTTAGTTCTTGAATGCATTGAAAGGCAACAAAGTGCATGATACTTTTATTGTTATTCTTCATTGCCCAACGCTTGAGCGTATAAGCAAGCGATGCAACAGCAGATTGCATTGCAAATATCTTTAGTACACTTTTGATTGAGTTAGTTCTTGAATGCATTGTAAGACAACAAAGTGCATGATACTTTTATTGATATTCTTCAATGCACAGCTCTTGAGCGTATAAGCAAGTGATGCAACTTCAGATTGCATTGCAAGTATCGTCAACGCCCCTTTGAATGAGTTAGTTCTTAAATGCATTGTAATGCAACAAAGTGCATGTTACTTGTATTGTTATTCTTTAATGCACAACGCTTTAACGTATAAGCAAGCGATGCAATCGCAGATTGCATTGCAAATATCTTCAATGCATTGTTATTCTTCAATGCACAGCGCTTGAGCGTATAAGCAAGCGATGCAACTCAGATTGCATTGCAAGTATCGTCAACGCCCCTTTGAATGAGTTAGTTCTTAAATGCATTGTAATGCAACAAAGTGCATGTTACTTGTATTGTTATTCTTTAATGCACAACGCTTTAACGTATAAGCAAGCGATGCAATCGCAGATTGCATTGCAAATATCTTCAATGCATTGTTGAATGAGTTAGTTCTTGAATGCATTACACGGCAACAAAGTGCATGATACTTTTATTGTTATTCTTCAATGCACAAACGCTTGAGCTTATAAGCAAGCGATGCAACCGCAGATTGCATTGCAAATATCTTCAATGCATTGTTGAATGAGTTAGTTCTTGAATGCATTGCAAGGCAACAAAGTTAATGATACCTTTATTGTTAGTCTTCAATGCACAACGCTTGAGCGTATAAGCAAGCTATGCAACAGCAGATTGCATTGAAAATATCTTCAGTGCATTTTGGATTGAGTAAGTTCTTGAATGCATTGTAATGCAACAAAGTGCATGTTACTTTTGTTTTTATTCTTTAATGCACAAAACTTTAACATATGTGCAAAGCGATGCAACAGCAGATTGCATTACAAATATCTTCAATGCAATGCAACTAAAAATGAGTTAGTTCTTGAATGCATTTCAAGGCAACAAAGTGCATGATACTTTTATTGTTATTCTTCATTGCACAATTGAGCGTATAAGCAAGCGATGCAACAGCAGATTGCATCGCAAATATCTTTAGTGCCCTTTGGATTGAGATAGTTCTTGAATGCATTGTAATGCAAACGTCTAAGGACAGGTGCAGGAAATTGACATGATCTAGGTTTGCAAAGTTACCTCCAAATGAGGTCTTTTCTACGTCATGTTGGAAGTCAGATGTTGGTTATAATATGTTATATAATTTAAAACCAATTAGGACCCTTTGACCAGAAATAAGTTCAATCAGTCAAGATATGGACTTCTAAATGGACTTCAATATGGCTAATGAAGCATCAGAAGTTGTCTATGAGTATGTATGGAAAGTTCAAGATTGAGGATTATTTGGCCAGAAATATTTTCCTTGGGTCAAATATGGACTTCTGTATGGCTAATATAAAATCACAAGTCAATCTTTGTGAATAGCAAGTTTAATGTTCAGGAACTCTTTGGCCAGGAATATGTCCAGTAAATCAAAAAGGGACCTCTGTATACGGAGTTCAAAGACTCTGTATGGCAGATTTTTCATCAAAGGTAGTCTATAACTTTTAAAAAAACTTTTTAGGACCCTTTGATCGGAAATGAGTTCAATAGGTCAGATATGGCCATATATGGCTTATGAAGCATCAGAAGGAGATAATGAGTATATGTAGAAAGTTCAAGATTGAGGACTCTTTGGCCAAAAATATGTTCAGTAGGTCAAATATGGAATTCTGAATGGCTGATTTAACATCAGAAGGAGTCTCTAAGTTGATATAGTTTAAAACCATTTAAGGACCCTTTGACCAGAAATAAGTTCAATAGGCCTGATATGAATATCTATTGGACTCATGAAGCATCAGTAGGAGTCTTTGAGTATGTATATAAAGTTAAAGATCGAGGACTCTTTGGCCAGAAATATATTCCTTTGGGCAAATATGGACTTCTGTATGGCTGACGTAATATCAGAAGGTGTTAACGAGAATGTATAGAAAGTGACCGGAAATATTTCAATAGGTCAGATTGGCCATATATGGCTTATGAAGCATCAAAAGGAGTCTATGAGTATGTATTTAAATTTGAATTTTCGAGTAGTCTATGGCCAGAAAAATTTTCAGAAAGTCAAATATGGACTTTTTTTCAGTCTGATATAACCTTAGAAGAAATCATTCTGAATGTATAGTGTTAATCTATGAGTACTCTTTGGCCAGTTATATTTTCAATAGGTCAAATTTGGAATTCTGTATGGCTGATTTAACACCAGAAGGAGTCAATATGTTTAGAAAGATAGAGTTCAAGACTCGTATGGCAGATTTTTCATCAAAGGTAGTTTATAACTTTATATTGTTTAAAAACTTTTGAGGACCCTTTGACCGGATATAAGTTCAATAGATCAGATATGGCCATATATGGCTCATGAAGCATCAGAAGGAGTCAATGAGTATGTATAGAAGAAATCAAGATGAGGACTATTTGGCCAAAAATATGTGCAGTAGGTCAAATAGGGAATTCTGATTGGCTGATTTAACATCAGGAGTCTCTAAGTTTATATAGTTTTAAACCAATTAGGACCCTTTGACCAGAAATAAATTCAATCCGTCAAGATATGGACTTCTAAATGGACTTCAATATGGCTAATGAAGCATCAGAAGTTGTCTATGAGTATGTATGGAAAGTTCAAGATTGAGGATTATTTGGCCAGCAATATTTTCCTTGGGTCAAATATGGACTTCTGTATGGCTAGTATAACATCACAACAAGTAAATCTTTATGAATAGCAAGTTAATGTTCAGGTACTCTTTGGCAAGGATTATGTCCAGTAAGTAAAAAAGTGACCTCTGTATACAGAATTCAAAGACTCTGTATGGCAGATTTTTCATCAAAAGTAGTCTATAACTTTTTAAAAAACTTAAGACCCTTTGACCGGAAATAAGTTCAATAGGTCAGATATGGCCATATATGGCTTATGAAGCATCAGAAGGAGATATGTTTAGAAAGTTCAAGATTGAGGACTATTTGGCCAGAAATATGTTCCTTTGGTCAAAATATGGACTTCTGTATGGCTGCCGTAATATCAGAAGGTGTTAACGAGAATGTATAGAAAGTGACCGGAAATAAGTTCAATAGGTCAGATATGGCCATATATGGCTTATGAAGCATCAAAAGGAGTCTATGAGTATGTATTTAAAGTTGAATTTTTGAGTAGTCTATGGCCAGAACAATTTTCAGTGAGTCAAATATGGACTTTTGTCATTTTTTTGGGCCAAAAATATGTTCAGTAGGTCAATTGTGGAATTTTGAATGGCTGATTAACATCAGAAGTCGTCTCTAAGTTCATATAGTTTAAAAACATTTATGGACCCTTTGACCAGAAATAAGTTCAATCAGTCAAGATATGGACTTCTAAATGGACTTCTATATGGCTAATGAAGCATCAGAAAGAGTCTATGAGTGTATATGGAAAGTTCAAGATTGAGGATTATTTGGCCAGACATATATTCCTTGGGTCAAATATGGACTTCTGTATGGCTAATATAACATCACAACAAGTCAATCTTTATGAAAACCAAAGTAATGTTCAGGAAATCTTTGGCCAAAAATATGTCCAGTAAGTCAAAAAGGGACCTCTGTATATGGCTGATTTATCATTAGAAAGAGTCTATAACTTTATATAGTTTAAAATCTTTTGAGGCCCCTTTGACCAGAAATAAGTTCAATAGGCCTGATATGTATATCTATTGGACTTATGAAGCATCAATAGGAGTCTTTGAGTATGTATAGAAAGTTCAAGATGGAGGACACTTTGGCGAGAAATATGTTCCTTTGGTCAAAATATGAAATTCTGTATGGCTGACGTAATATCAGAAGGTGTTAACAAGAATGTATAGAAAGTGACCGGAAATAAGTTCAATAGGTCAGATATGGCCATATATGGCTTATGAAGCATCAAAAGGAGTCTATGAGTATGTATTTAAAGTTGAATTTTCGAGTAGTCTATGGCCAGAACAATTTTCAGAAAGTCAAAGATGGACTTTTTTCAGTCTGATATAACCTCAGAAGAAATCAATCTGAATGTATAGTGTTTATCTATGAGTACTCTTTGGCCAGTTATATTTTCAGTAGGTCAAATATGGAAATCTGTATGGCTGATTTAACACCAGAAAGGAGTCAATATCTTTAGAAGGATAGATTTAAAAGACTCTGTATGGCAGATTTTTCATTAAAAGTAGTCTATAACTTTATATTGTTTAAAAACTTTTGAGGACCCTTTGACCGGAAATAAGTTTGATAGGTCAGATATGGCCATATATGGCTTATGAAGCATCAGAAGGAGATTATGAGTATGTGTAGAAAGTTCAAGATTGAGGACTCTTTGGCCAGAAATATGTTCCTTTGGTCAAAATATGGACTTCTGTATGGCTGACGTAATATCAGAAGGTGTTACCGAGAATGTATAGAATGTATTTTTTCAGTCTGATATAACCTCAGAAGAAATCAATCTGAATGTATAGTGTTAATCTATGAGTACTCTTTGGCCAGTTATATTTTCAGTAGGTCAAATATGGAATTCTGAATGGGTGATTTAACATCAGAAGGAGTCTCTAAGTTTATATAGTTTTAAAACCATTTAAGGACCCTTTGACCAGAAATAAGTTCAATCATTCAAGATATGGATATCTATTGGACTCATGAAGCATCAGTAGGAGTCTTTGAGTGTGTATAGAAAGTTCAAGATCGAGGACTCTTTGGCCAGAAATATATTCCTTTTTTCAAATATGGACTTCTGTATGGCTGACGTAATATCAGAAGGTGTTAACGAGTATGTATAAAAAAGTTACATTTTCGTGTACTCTTTGGCCAGAGCAATTTTCAGTAAGTCAAATATGGACTTTTGTCATTTTTTTGGCCAAAAATATGTTCAGTAGGTCAATTGTGGAATTCTGAAAGGCTGATTAACATCAGAAGTCGTCTCTAAGTTCATATAGTTTAATACCATTTATGGACCCTTTGACCAGAAATAAGTTCAATGGAATATATAGAATGGACTTCTATATGGCTAATGAAGCATCAGATGGAGTCTATGAGTATAAAATGGAAAGTTCAAGATTGAGGATTATTTGGCCAGAAATATTTGCCTAGGGTCAAATATGGACCTCTGTATGGCTAATATAACCAACAAGTCAATCTTTATGAATAGCAAGTTATGTTCAGGTACTCTTTGGCCAGTATTATGTCCAGTAAGTCAAAAAGTGACCTCTGTATACAGAATTCTAAAGACTCTGTATGGCAGATTTTTCATCAAAAGTAGTCTATAACTTTTTTAAAAACTTAGGGACCCTTTGACCAAAAATAAGTCCAATAGGTCAGATATGGCCATATATATGGCTTATGAAGCATAAGAAGGAGATTATGAGTATGTGTAGAAAGTTCAAGATTGAGGACTCTTTGGCCAGAAATATGTTCCTTTGGTCAAAATATGAACTTCTGTATGGCTGACGTAATATCAGAAGGTGTTAACGAGAATGTATAGAAAATGACCGGAAATAAGTTCAATAGGTCAGATATGGCCATATATGGCTTATGAAGCATCAAAAGGAGTCTATGAGTATGTATTTAAAGTTGAATTTTCGAGTAGTCTATGGCCAGAACAATTTTCAGAAAGTCAAATATGGCCTTTTTTCAGTCTGATATAACCTCAGAAGAAATCAATCTGAATGTATAGTGTTAATCTATGAGTACTCTTTGGCCAGTTATATTTTCAGTAGGTCAAATTTGGAATTCTATATGGCTGATTTAACACGAGAAGGAGTCAATATGTTTAGAAAGATAGAGTTCAAAGACTCGTACGGCAGATTTTTCATCAAAAGTAGTCTATAACTTTTTTTAAAACTTAGGACCCTTTGACCGAAAATATGTTCAATAGGTCAGATATGGCCATATATGGCTTATGAAGCATCAGAAGGAGATATGTTTAGAAAGTTCAAGATTGAGGACTCTTTGGCCAGAAATATGTTCCTTTGGTCAAAATCTGAACTTCTGTATGGCTGACGTAATATCAGAAGGTGTTAACGAGTATGTATAAAAAGTTAAATTTTCGTGTACTCTCTGGCCAGAGCAATTTTCAGTAAGTCAAATATGGACTTTTGTCATTTTTTTGGGCCAAAAAAATGTTCAGTAGGTCAATTGTGGAATTCTGAATGGCGGATTAACATCAGAAGTCGTCTCTAAGTTCATATAGTTTTAAACCATTTATGGACCCTTTGACCAGAAATAAGTTCAATCAGTCAAGATATGGACTTCTAAATGGACTTGGCTAATGAAGCATCAGAAGGAGTCTATGAGTATAAATGGAAAGTTCAAGATTGAGGATTATTTGGCCAGAAAAATTGCATCGCTAATATAACCAACAAATCAATCTTTATGAATAGCAAGTTAATGTTCAGGTACTCTTTGGCCAGGATTATGTCCAGTAAGTCAAAAAGTGACCTCTGTATACAGAATTCAAAGACTCTGTATGGCAGATTTTTCATCAAAAGTAGTCTATAACTTTTTTTTACAACTTAAGACCCTTTGACCGGAAATAAGTTCAATAGGTCAGATATGGCCATATATGGCTTATGAAGCATCAGAAGGAGATATGTTTAGAAAGTTCAAGATTGAGGACTCTTTGGCCAGAAATATGTTCCTTTGGTCAAAATCTGAACTTCTGTATGGCTGACGTAATATCAGAAGGTGTTAACGAGAATGTATAGAAAGTGACCGGAAATAAGTTCAATAGGTCAGATATGGCCATATATGGCTTATGAAGCATCAAAAGGAGTCTATGAGTATGTATTGAATTTTCGAGTAGTCTATGGCCAGAACAATTTTCAGAAAGTCAAATATGGACTTTTTTTCAGTCTGATATAACCTCAGAAGAAATCAATCTGAATGTATAGTGTTTATCTATGAGTACTCTTTGGCCAGTTATATTTTCAGTAGGTCAAATATGGAATTATGTCTGGCTGATTTTACACCAGAAGGAGTCAATATCTTTAGAAAGATAGATTTCAAAGACTCTGTATGGCAGATTTTTCATTAAAAGTAGTCTATAACTTTATATTGTTTAAAAACTTTTGAGGACCCTTTGACCGGATATAAGTTCAATAGGTCAGATATGGCCATATATGGCTTATGAAGCATCAGAAGAGTCAGTGAGTATATGTAGAAAGTTCAAGATTGAGGACTATTTGGCCAAAAATATGTTCAGTAGGTCAAATAGGGAATTCTGAATGGCTGATTTAACATCAGGAGTCTCTAAGTTTATATAGTTTAAAACCAATTAGGACCCTTTGACCAGAAATAAATTCAATCCGTCAAGATATGGACGTCTAAATGGACTTCAATATGGCTAATCAAGCATCAGAAGTTGTCTATGAGTATGTATGGAAAGTTCAAGATTGAGGATTATTTGGCCAGAAATATTTTCCCAGGATCAAATATGGACCTCTGTATGGCTAATATAACCAACAAGTCAATCTTTATGAATAGCAAGTTAATGTTCAGGTACTCTTTGGCCAGGATTATGTCCAGTAGGTCAAAAAGTGACCTCTGTATACAGAATTCAAAAACTCTGTATGGCAGATTTTTCATCAAAAGTAGTCTATAACTTTTTTTACAATTAGGACCCTTTGACCGGAAATAAGTTCAATAGGTCAGATATGGCCATATATGGCATATGAAGCATCAGAAGGAGATTATGAGTATGTGTAGAAAGTTCAAGATTGAGGACTCTTTGGCCAGAAATATGTTCCTTTGGTCAAAATATGGACTTCTGTATGGCTGACGTAATATCAGAAGGTGTTAACGAGAATGTATAGAAACTGACAGGAAATAAGTTCAATAGGTCAGATTTGGCCATATATGGCTTATGAAACATCAAAAGGAGTCTATGAGTATGTATTTAAAGTTGAATTTTCGAGTAGTCTATGGCCAGAACAATTTTCAGTGAGTCAAATATGGACTTTTTTTTCAGTCTGATATAACCTCAGAAGAAATCAATCTGAATGTATAGTGTTAAACTATGAGTACTCTTTGGCCAGTTATATTTTCAGGAGGTCAAATATGCAATTCTGTATGGCTGATTTAACACCAGGAGGATTCAATATGTTTAGAAAGATAGATTTCATAGACTCTGTATGAAAGATTTTTCATCAAAAGTAGTCTATAACTTTATATTGTTTAAAAACTTTGAGGACCCTTTGACCCGATATAAGTTCAATAGGTCAGATATGGCCATATATGGCTTATGAAGCATCAGAAGAGTCAGTGAGTATATGTAGAAAGTTCAAGATTGAGGACTCTTTGGCCAAAAATATGTTCAGTAGGTCAAATATGGAATTCTGAATGGCTGATTTAACATCAGGAGTCTCTTAGTTTATATAGTTTAAAACCAATTAGGACCCTTTGACCAGAAACAAATTCAATCCGTCAAGATGTGGACTTCTAAATGGACTTCAATATGGCTAATCAAGCATCAGAAGTTGTCTATGAGTATGTAAGGAAAGTTCAAGATTGAGGATCATTATGCCAGAAATATTTTCCTGGGGTCAAATATGGACCTCTGTATGGCTAATATAACCAACAAGTCAATCTTTATGAAAAGCAAGTTAATGTTCAGGTACTCTTTGGCAAGGATTATGTCCAGTAGGTCAAAAAGTGACCTCTGTATACAGAATTCCAAGATTCTGTATGGCAGATTTTTCATCAAAAGTAGTCTATAACTTTTTTAAAACTTGGGACCCTTTGACCGGAAATAAGTTCAATAGGTCAGATATGTCCATATATGGCTTATGAAGCATCAGAAGGAGATTATGAGTATGTGTAGAAAGTTCAAGATTGAGGACTCTTTGGCCAGAAATATGTTCCTTTGGTCCAAATATGGACTTCTGTATGGCTGACGTAATATCAGAAGGTGTTAACGAGAATGTATAGAAAGTGACCGGAAATAAGTTCAATAGGTCAGATATGGCCATATATGGCTTATGAAGCATCAAAAGGAGTCTATGAGTATGTATTTAAAGTTGAATTTTCGAGTAGTCTATGGCCAGAACCATTTTCAGAAAGTCAAATATGGACCTTTTTTCAGTCTGATATAACCTCAGAAGAAATCAATCTGAATGTATAGTGTTAATCTATGAGTACTCTTTGGCCAGTTATATTTTCAGTAGGTCAAATATGGAATTCTGAATGGCTGATTTAACATCAGAAGGATTCTCTAAGTTTATATAGTTTAAAACCATTTAAGGACCCTTTGACCAGAAATAAGTTCAATCATTCAAGAAATGGATATCTATTGGACTCATAAAGCATCAGTAGGAGTCTATGAGTGTGTATAGAAAGTTCAAGATCGAGGACTCTTTGGCCAGAAATATATTCCTTTGGTCAAATATGGACTTCTGTATGGCTGACGTAATATCAGAAGGTGTTAACGAGTATGTATAAAAAGTTAAATTTTCGTGTACTCTTTGGCCAGAGCAATTTTTCAGTAAGTCAAATATGGAATTTTCAGTGAGTCAAATATGGACTTTTGTCATTTTTTTTGGCCAAAAATATGTTCAGTGGATCAATTGTGGAATTCTGAATGGCTGATTAACATCAGAAGTCGTCTCTAAGTTCATATAGTTTAAAACCATTTAAGGACCCTTTGACCAGAAATAAGTTCAATCATTCAAGATATGGATATCTATTGGACTCATGAAGCATCAGTAGGAGTCTTTGAGTGTGTATACAGGGTCCCCGCGGATCCTTAAAAAGTATTAAAAAGTCTTAAATTCGATATTTAAAATTTAAGGCCTTAAAAAGTCTTAAAGTCTTATTTTTACTTATGAAAAGTCTTATTTTTACCTATGAAAGGTCTTAAATTTTAGATGACACTTTGACGACGTATCTAAATGCTTTCCAAATGAAAACTATATAATTAGCGTAGGCTACGTATTATTTTTATTATTCTATCTTTGTGGATTTGCTTGTTCACGTGACAATTCGCGTCATTTACGGCAGCGTATTAGCCTGCGTCTGTCTCCTGCACGCGAGAGAGGAGAGGATAAGAGAACGAGTAAATGTCAGTTCAATAGTAAGTTCATTCTTTGTGCTTAGGATTTTCTATGAACTATGATGATATTGTAATCATTGTTTTAACTACGTACGTACGTACGAGGCGAGGCACCCGCGAGTTCGAGCTGACATCGCGTTTGTCTCTCATGCTTGCTTTCACTGCGTGATGTGTCAGTGCAGTTATTATGTCCCCAAATGAGTTTTTGTCTTATTATATTTATATCATGTTATGTTGTTATATTAGAATATCACGAGCAAGAGTGCCGTTTTCCTGTGCACAATTGCAAATGTGCTATTTATTTTATACAACAGTTAAATTAACAATGTGTGTTACTTTTTATATTGTCAATATTGTTTGTTTCCCCCTTTATTTTGCCGACGAGAATTTCATAATGAAACTGTAGTCCAACAGACAGCGATTCTATTTTAAAAACTGAAATCCGCGTTTTGAACGAATCATTTGATTCAATGAATGAATCGGCCGTTTGAACAAATCGGTTGATTAAATCTCCAACAACTCGCTTATTAAGACAGTGACTTACTGCCACCTACTGGCGGATTTAGTTGCATATTTAAAGTACCCTTTAATTAAAATGTTAAAATTATAAATAATTTCATATTTAAATATTGAATAGCTTTATTTATGCAATTGCAAATTAAGTGTAAATATAGTAATGCCAGTTCGGATGCCGCTTCTGTGTCACCTCTGCACTGCAAGGATGATTTTGGTACGGTCTTATTCTAATAGAATTTAATTTGAATGTTAGAATTTGACATAAAAGGTGATGCATACAGTACCTCTAAATACATTTAGAAATAATTTCCATATTTAGGTGAAAATGCCCCTGGAAATCTATTTATGGTGGCAAATATTGCCCCTTAATATTTTTTTTTATTTCAGTCACTACTGTGAACTGACCACTGCATAGATAGAATATGTTAAATATGAATATCTTTGTGAGTCTGCTGTCAACAACAGGCCTAAACCAGCCATGGTACCAGTACAAAATCAGTAAAATATCATTGAATTATTATCAACAAAACTTTGAAAATATCGAGATATATTTTTGTTAATATTGCAAACCCCTAATGTACGGTATTAATTTTGATTTCTTCAGGTCTTAAAAAGGTCTTAAAAAGCCTTAAATTTGACTTTAAAAAATGTGCAGATACCCTGGTATAGAAAGTTCAAGATCGAATATAACCTCAGAAGAAATCAATCTGAATGTATAGTGTTAATCTATGAGTACTCTTTGGCCAGTTACATTTTCAGTAGGTCAAATATGGAATTCTGTATGGCTGATTTAACACCAGAAGGAGTCAATATCTTTAGAAAGATAGATTTCAAAAGCTCTGTTTGGCAGATTTTTAATTAAAAGTAGTCTATAACTTAATATTGTTTAAAAACTTTTGAGGACCCTTTGACCGGATATAAGTTCAATAGGTCAGATGTGGCCATATATGGCTTATGAAGCATCAGAAGAGTCAGTGAGTATATGTAGAAAGTTCAAGATTGACGACTCTTTGGCCAAAAATATGTTCAGTAGGTCAAATAGGGAATTCTGAATGGCTGATTTAACATCAGGAGTCTCTAAGTTTATATAGTTTAAAACCAAATAGGCCAGAAATAAATAGACCAGAAATAAATTCAATCCGTCAAGATATGGACTTCTAAATGGACTTCAATATGGCTAATCAAGCATCAGAAGTGGTCTATGAGTATGTATAGAAAGTTCAAGATCGAGGACTCTTTGGCCAGAAATATATTCCTTTGGTCAAATATGGACTTCTGATTGGCTGACGTAATATCAGAAGGTGTTAACGAGTATGTATAAAAAGTCAAATTTTCGTGTACTCTCTGGCCAGAGCAATTTTTCAGTAAGTCAAATATGGAATTTTTCAGTGAGTCAAATATGGACTTTTGTCATTTTTATTGGCCAAAAATATGTTCAGTAGGTCAATTGTGGAATTCTGAATGGCTGATTAACATCAGAAGTCGTCTCTAAGTTCATATAGTTTAAAACCATTTATGGACCCTTTGACCAGAAATAAGTTCAATCAGTCAAGATATGGACTTCTAAATGGACTTGGCTAATGAAGCATCAGAAGGAGTCTATGGTATGTATGGAAAGTTCAAGATTGAGGATTATTTGGCCAGAAATATTTGCCTAGGGTCAAATATGGACCTCTGTATGGCTAATATAACCAACAAGTCAATCTTTATGAATAGCAAGTTAATGTTCAGGTACTCTTTGGCCAGGATTATGTCCAGTAAGTCAAAAAGTGACCTCTGTATACAGAATTCAAAGACTCTGTATGGCAGATTTTTCATCAAAAGTAGTCTATAACTTTTTTTAAAAACTTAATACCCTTTGACCGGAAATAAGTTCAACGAGTCAGATATGTCCATATATGGCTTATGAAGCATCAGAAGGAGATTATGAGTATGTGTAGAAAGTTCAAGATTGAGGACTCTTTGGCCAGAAATATGTTCCTTTGGTCAAAATATGGACTTCTGTATGGCTGACGTAATATCAGAAGGCGTTAACGAGAATGTATAGAAACTGACCGGAAATAATTTCAATAGGTCAGATATGGCCATATGGCTTATGAAGCATCAAAAGGAGTCTATGAGTATGTATTTAAAGTTTAATTTTCGAGTAGTCTATGGCCAGAACAATTTTCAGAAAGTCAAATATGGCCTTTTTTTTCAGTCTGATATAACCTCAGAAGAAATCAATCTGAATGTATAGTGTTAATCTATGAGTACTCTTTGGCCAGTTATATTTTCAGTAGGTCAAATTTGGAATTCTGTATGTCTGATTTAACACCAGAAGGAGTCAATATGTTTAGAAAGATAGAGTTCAAAGACTCGTATGGCAGATTTTTCATCAAAGGTAGTTTATAACTTTATATTGTTTAAAAACTTTTGAGGACCCTTTGACCGGATATAAGTTCAATAGGTCAGATATGGCCATATATGGCTCATGATGCATCAGAAGGAGTCAATGAGTATGTATAGAATAAATCAAGATGAGGACTCTTTGGCCAAAAATGTGTGCAGTAGGTCAAATAGGGAATTCTGAATGGCTGATTTAACATCAGGAGTCTCTAAGTTTATATAGTTTTAAACCAATTAGGACCCTTTGACCAGAAATAAATTCAATCCGTCAAGATATGGACTTCTAAATGGACTTCAATATGGCTAATGAAGCATCAGAAGTTGTCTATGAGTATGTATGGAAAGTTCAAGATTGAGGATTATTTGGCCAGAAATATTTTCCTTGGGTCATATATGGACTTCTGTATGGCTAATATAACATCACAACAAGTCAATCTTTATGAATAGCAAGTTAATGTTCAGGTACTCTTTGGCCAGGATTATGTCCAGTAAGTCAAAAAGTGACCTCTGTATACAGAATTCAAAGACTCTGTATGGCACATTTTTCATCAAAAGTAGTCTATAACTTTTTTTAAAAACTTAGGACTTAGGAAATAAGTTCAACAAGTCAGATATGTCCATATATGGCTTATGAAGCATCAGAAGGAGATTATGAGTATGTGTAAAAAGTTCAAGATTGAGGACTCTTTGGCCAGAAATATGTTCCTTTGGTCAAAATATGGACTTCTGTATGGCTGACGTAATATCAGAAGGTGTTAAAGAGAATGTTTAGAAAGTGACCGGAAATAAGTTCAATAGGTCAGATATGGCCATATATGGCTTATGAAGCATCAAAAAGAGTCTATGAGTATGTATTTAAAGTTGAATTTTCGAGTAGTCTATGGCCAGAACAATTTTCAGAAAGTCAAATATGGCCTTTTTTTCAGTCTGATATAACCTCAGAAGAAATCAATCTGAATGTATAGTGTTAATCTATGAGTACTCTTTGGTAAGTTATATTTTCAGTAGGTCAAAAATGTATAGAAAGTTCAAGATCGAGTACATACGCTCAAGCTTTGTGCATTGAAGAATAACAATAAAAGTAGCATGCACTTTGTTGCCTTGCAATGCATTCAAGAACTAACTCATTCAACAATGCATCAAAGATATTTGCAATGCAATCTGCTGTTGCATCGCTTGCTTATACGCTCAAGCTTTGTGCATTGAAGAATAACAATAAAAGTATCATGCACTTTGTTGCCTTGCAATGCATTCAGGAACTAACTCATTCAACAATGCATCAAAGATATTTGCAATGCAATCTGCTGTTGCATCGCTTTGCACATATGTTAAAGCGTTGTGCATTAAAGAATAAAAACAAAAGTAACATGCACTTTGTTGCATTTCAATGCATTCAAGAACTAACTCAATCCAAAATGCACTGAAGATATTTGCAATGCAATCTGCAGTTGCATCGCTTGCTTATACGCTCAAGCGTTGTGCATTGAAGACTAACAATAAAGGTATCATGCACTTTGTTGTCTTGCAATGCATTCAAGAACTAACTCATTCAACAATGCATCGAAGATATTTGCAATGCAATCTGCTGTTGCATCGCTTGCTTATACGCTCAAGTGTTGTGCATTGAAGAATAACAATAAAAGTATCATGCACTTTGTTGCCTTGCAATGCATTCAAGAACTAACTCATTCAACAGTGCATTGAAGATATTTGCAATGCAATGTGCTGTTGCATCGCTTTGCACATGTTAAAGCGTTGTGCATTAAAAAATAAAAATAAAAGTAGCATGCACTTTGTTGCATTTCAATGCATTCAAGAACTAACTCAATCCAAAATGCACTGAAGATATTTGTAATGCAATCTGCTTGTTGCATCGCTTGCATATACGCTCAAGCGTTGTGCATTGAAGACTTACAATAAAGGTATCATTAACTTTGTTGCCTTGCAATGCATTCAAGAACTAACTCATTCAACAATGCATTGAAGATATTTGCAATGCAATCTGCGGTTGCATCGCTTGCTTATGAGCTCAAGCGTTGTGCAATGAAGAATAACAATGAAAGTATCATGCACTTTGTTGCCTTGCAATGCATTCAAAAGAACTAACTCATTTAACAGTGCATTGAATATATTTGCAATGCAATCTGCTGTTGCATCGCTTTGCACATATGTTAAAGCGTTGTGCATTAAAGAATGAAAACAAAAGTAACATGCACTTTGTTGCATTTCAATGCATTCAAGAACTAACTCAATCCAAAATGCACTGAAGATATTTGCAATGCAATCTGCTGTTGCATCGCTTACTTATACGCTCAAGCGTTGTGCATTGAAGAATAACAATAAAAGTATCATGCACTTTGTTGCCTTGCAATGCATTCATGAACTAACTCATTCAAAGGGGCGTTAAAGATATTTTCAATGCAATCTGCTGTCGCTTTGCACATACGTTAAAGCGTTGTGCATTAAAGAATAACAATAAAAGTAACATGCACTTTGACAATGCATTACAATGCATTAAAGAACTATCTCAATCCAAAGTGCACTAAAGATGATTGCGATGCAATCTGCTGTTGCATCGCTTGCTTATACGCTCAAGCGTTGTGCAATGAAGAATAACAATAAAAGTATCATGCACTTTGTTGCCTTGCAATGCATTCAAGAACTAACTCATTTAACAGTGCATTGAAGATATTTGCAATGCAATCTGCTGTTGCATCGCTTTGCACATATGTTAAAGCGTTGTGCATTAAAGAATAAAAACAAAAGTAACATGAACTTTGTTGCATTACAATGCATTCAATAATTAACTCAATCCAAAATGCACTAAAGATATTTGCAATGCAATCTGCTGTTGCATCGCTTGCTTATACGCTCAAGCGTTTGTGTGCTTTGAAGACTAGCAATAAAGGTATCATTAACTTTGTTGCCTTGCAAATGCATTCAAGAACTAACTCATTCAACAATGCATTGAAGATATTTGCAATGCAATCTGCGGTTGCATCGCTTGCTTATGAGCTCAAGCGTTGTGCATTGAAGAATAACAATAAAAGTATCATGCACTTTGTTGCCTTGCAATGCATTCAAGAACTATCTCAATCCAAAGTGCACTAAAGATATTTGCAATGCAATCTGCTGTTGCATCGCTTGCTTATACGCTCAAGCGTTGTGCAATGAAGAATAACAATGAAAGTATCATGCACTTTGTTGCCTTGCAATGCATTCAAAAGAACTAACTCATTTAACAGTGCATTGATAATATTTGCAATGCAATCTGCTGTTGCATCGCTTTGCACATATGTTAAAGCGTTGTGCATTAAAGAATGAAAACAAAAGTAACATGCACTTTGTTGCATTTCAATGCATTCAAGAACTAACTCAATCCAAAATGCACTGAAGATATTCGCAATGCAATCTGCTGTTGCATCGCTTGCTTATACGCTCAAGCGTTGTGCAATGAAGAATAACAATAAAAGTATCATGCACTTTGTTTGCCTTGCAATGCATTCAATAACTAACTCATTCAACAGTGCATTGAAGATATTTGCAATGCAATCTGCTGTTGCATCGCTTGCTTATACGCTCAAGCGTTGTGCAATGAAGAATAACAATAAAAGTATCATGCACTTTGTTTGCCTTGCAATGCATTCAAGAACTAACTCATTTAACAGTGCATTGAAGATATTTGCAATGCAATCTGCTGTTGCATCGCTTGCTTATACGCTCAAGCGTTGTGCATTGAAGAATAACAATAAAAGTAACATGCACTTTGACAATGCATTACAATGCATTAAAGAACTATCTCAATCCAAAGTGCACTAAAGATGATTGCAATGCAATCTGCTGTTGCATCGCTTGCTTATACGCTCAAGCGTTGTGCAATGAAGAATAACAATAAAAGTATCATGCACTTTGTTGCCTTGCAATGCATTCAAGAACTAACTCATTTAACAGTGCATTGAATATATTTGCAATGCAATCTGCTGTTGCATCGCTTTGCACATATGTTAAAGCGTTGTGCATTAAAGAATGAAAACAAAAGTAACATGCACCTTGTTGCATTTCAATGCATTCAAGAACTAACTCAATCCAAAATGCACTGAAGATATTTGCAATGCAATCTGCTGTTGCATCGCTTGCTTATACGCTCAAGCGTTGTGCATTGAAGAATAACAATAAAAGTATCATGCACTTTGTTGCCTTGCAATGCATTCAGTAACTAACTCATTCAAAGGGGCGTTGAAGATATTTTCAATGCAATCTGCTGTTGCATCGCTTTGCACATACGTTAAAGCGTTGTGCATTAAAGAATAACAATAAAAGTAACATGCACTTTGACAATGCATTACAATGCATTAATGAACTATCTCAATCCAAAGTGCACTAAAGATGATTGCAATGCAATCTGCTGTTGCATCGCTTGCTTATACGCTCAAGCGTTGTGCAATGAAGAATAACAATAAAAGTATCATGCACTTTGTTGCCTTGCAATGCATTCAAGAACTAACTCATTTAACAGTGCATTGAATATATTTGCAATGCAATCTGCTGTTGCATCGCTTTGCACATATGTTAAAGCGTTGTGCATTAAAGAATGAAAACAAAAGTAACATGCACTTTGTTGCATTTCAATGCATTCAAGAACTAACTCAATCCAAAATGCACTGAAGATATTTGCAACGCAATCTGCTGTTGCATCGCTTGCTTATACGCTCAAGCGTTGTGCATTGAAGACTAACAATAAAGGTATCATGCACTTTGTTGCCTTGCAATGCATTCAAGAACTAACTCATTCAACAATGCATCGAAGATATTTGCAATGCAATCTGCTGTTGCATCGCTTGCTTATAAGCTCAAGCGTTGTGCATTGAAGAATAACAATACAAGTATCATGCACTTTCTTGCCTTGCAGTGCATTCAATAACTAACTCATTCAACAGTTCATTGAAGATATTTACAATGCAATCTGCTGTTGCATCGCTTGCTTATACGCTCAAGTGTTGTGCATTGAAGAATAACAATAAAAGTATCATGCACTTTGTTGCCTTGCAATGCATTCAAGAACTAACTCATTCAAAGGGGCGTTGAAGATATTTTCAATGCAATCTGCTGTTGCATCTCTTTGCACATACGTTAAAGCGTTGTGCATTAAACAATAACAATAAAAGTAACATGCACTTTTACAATGCATTACAAAGCATTCAAGAACTATCTCAATCCAAAGGGCACTACAGATATTTGCAATGCAATCTGCTGTTGCATCGCTTGCTTATACGCTCAAGCGTTGTGCAATTAAGAATAACAATAAAAGTATCATGCACTTTGTTGCCTTGCAATGCATTCAAGAACTAACTCATTTAACAGTGCATTGAATATATTTGCAATGCAATCTGCTGTTGCATCGCTTTGCACATATGTTAAAGCGTTGTGCATTAAAGAATGAAAACAAAAGTAACATGCACTTTGTTGCATTTCAATGCATTCAAGAACTTACTCAATCCAAAATGCACTGAAGATATTTGCTATGCAATCTGCTGTTGCATCGCTTGCTTATACGCTCAAGCGTTGTGCATTGAAGACTAACAATAAAGGTATCATTAACTTTTTTGCCTTGCAATGCATGCAAGAACTAACTCATTCAACAATGCATCGAAGATATTTGCAATGCAATCTGTGGTTGCATCGCTTGCTTATAAGCTCAAGCGTTGTGCATTGAAGAGTAACAATAAAAGTATCATGCACTTTGTTGCCTTGCAATGCATTCAAGAACTAACTCAATCAAAGGGGCGTTGAAGATATTTTCAATGCAATCTGCTGTTGCATCGCTTTGCACATATGTTAAAGCGTTGTGCATTCAAGAATAACAACAAAAGTAACATACATTTTGTTGCATTACAATGCATTCAAGAACTAACTCAATCCAAAATGCACTGAAGATAATTGCCATGCAATCTGCTGTTGCATCGCTTGCTTATACGCTCAAGCGTTGTGCAATGCAGAGTAACAATAAAAGTATCATGCACTTTGTTGCCTTGCAATGCATTCAAGAACTAACTCAATCCAAAGTGCACTAAAGATATTTTCAATATTTGACCCTAGGCAAATATTTCTGGCCAAATAATCCTCAATCTTGAACTTTCCATTTATACTCAAAGACTCCTTCTGATGCTTCATTAGCCATACATGGCCATATCTGACCTATTGAACTTATATCCGGTCAAAGGGTCCTCAAAAGTTTTTAAACAATATAAAGTTATAAACTACCTTTGATGAAAAATCTGCCATACGAGTCTTTGAACTCTATCTTTCTAAACATATTGACTCCTTCTGGTGTTAAATCAGACATACAGAATTCCAAATTTGACCTACTGAAAATATAACTGGCCAAAGAGTACTCATAGATTAACACTACATTCAGATTGATTTCTTCTGAGGTTATATCAGACTGACAAAAAGTCCATTTTTGACTTTCTGAAAATTGTTCTGGCCATAGACTACTCGAAAATTCAACTTTAAATACATACTCATAGACTCCTTTTGATGCTTCATAAGCCATATATGGCCATATCTGACCTATTGAATTTATTTCCGGTCACTTTCTATACATTCTCGTTAACACCTTCTGATATTACGTCAGCCATACAGAAGTCCATATTTTGACCAAAGAAACATATTTCTGGCCAAAGAGTCCTCAATCTTGAACTTTCTACAGATACTCATAATCTCCTTCTGATGCTTCATAAGCCATATATGGCCATATCTGACCTATTGAACTTATTTCCGGTCAAAGGGTCCTACGTTTTAAAAAAAGTTATAGACTACTTTTGATGAAAAATCTGCCATACAGAGTCTTTGAATTCTGTATACAGAGGTCACTTTTTGACTTACTGGACATAATCCTGGCCAAAGAGTACCTGAACATTAACTTGCTATTCATAAAGATTGACTTGTTGGTTATATTAGCCATACAGAGGTCCATATTTGACCCTAGGCAAATATTTCTGGCCAAATAATCCTCAATCTTGAACTTTCCATACGTACTCATAGACAACTTCTGATGCTTCATAAGCCATATATGGCCATATCTGACCTATTGAACTTATATCCGGTCAAAGGGTCCTCAAAAGTTTTTAAACAATATAAAGTTATAGACTACTTTTAATGAAAAATCTGCCAAACAGAGTCTTTGAAATATATCTTTCTAAAGATATTGACTCCTTCTGGTGTTAAATCAGCCATACAGAATTCCATATTTGACCTACTGAAAATGTAACTGGCCAAAGAGTACTCATAGATTAACACTATACATTCAGATTGATTTCTTCTGAGGTTATATCAGACTGGAAAAAATTCCATATTTGACTTTCTGAAAATTGTTCTGGCCATAGACTACTCGAAAATTCAACTTTAAATACATACTCATAGACTCCTTTTGATGCTTCATAAGCCATATATGTCATGGTTCTGGCTCTTTCTGTTCCTCTACCTCCCCCTACTGGTCTTTTTGTTACACTCACATTAGTTCCACCGCATCAGCTGAACCACATTATCTCCTCTCATCTACCTTGATTAGGGCTCACCTGCTCTCTATATCGTTAATCATCTTTGCTACATCTAGGTCCCCTTTTCTCCCTGCTCTTCGTCAGATTCTTGATGTTTATACCCCGAGAATACACGCACCTCTCGTGTCCTTGTCCTATCGTGTCCTGTTGTGAGTGTGTTCTACCACCTGTGATCTCATCTACGTTGATAACCTGTTACGTTTGCTCTGCACTGTGTACAGCTTCGCTTAAGAGATCGGGTTCGGCTGCATCATCTCCGCTCTGAGGCGCTGACGAGGACGGTGGGCTGTGAACGCCAATACCCACGCTCCTTACGCTAGTTTGCAAGAAGACCTGAAGAGCAGACTTTATTTCCTCAAAGACTGTTTTAGTTTCATTCTTACTGTGCCTGCCAGAGCGGCTACCTTTCTGTTTATATATTACCTGATTAAAGTGACCATTTCATTTCATCTCGCAATTGGGTCCTCATCTCCTTCTCCACTCCATCACAGAAGAATCTGACCAGAAATGGACCCAGCGGATGAACATCCTATTCGCTCTGCCGTCGAGATACAGGGAGCTATGCTCGGGAGGCACGACACGGAGCTTGCCGCTGCCTGTCACGCGGTCGAGTCCCTGGCGGCCCAGCTCTCGGACCTTTCGACTCAGGTACATCACCTCCAGAGAGCTTCTCCAGCTACCATCAGAGAGACGGAGCTTCCGGAACCTCGAGTCAATAATCCTCCCTGCTACGCTGGAGAACCGACTCAGTGTCGGGCGTTCCTCACACAGTGCGAGCTGGTATTTTCACTGCAACCAGTCACTTACGCCCGAGAGCGCGCTCGAGTCACCTTCGTCATCTCGCTCCTTACAGGGCGCGCTCGTGAATGGGGAACAGCCGCATGGGCGGCTGAGGCTGAGTATACTTCCCGGTTCAACTCCTTTAAAGAAGAGATGATTCGAGTGTTCGATCGTTCTGCTCACGGCGAGGAGGCTTCTCGGATTCTCTCTACTCTGCGTCAAGGAAGACGCACAGTCGCAGACTACTCGGTGGAGTTCCGCACCCTTTCAACCACATGTGGCTGGAACGAACCGGCGCTCGTTGCGCGCTTCCTGGAGGGACTGTCTGCAAACGTCAAGGACGAGGTAATCGCCCGTGAGCTGCCTACTCGTCTTGACCCTCTAATTGAGCTGGCAATCCGGATCGAGAAGAGGTTCGATCTTCGTCATCGGTCGAGGGTCGCCGATTCGTCACAGCTGTCCGCTGCACCTGCCTCTTCTCTTCCCTCTGCCGGGTACGAACCGGAGCCCATGCAGCTCGGTGGACTGCGGATCACCTCCAAGGAGAGAGAACGTCGCGTTATTAATCGCCTCTGCATGTACTGTGGCGCTGCCAACCACTTCGTGTCAGCTTGCCCAGTAAAAGCCAGCGCTCGCCAGTAGTGGAGGGATTACTGGTGAACGCTACTTCCATCTCTCCGTCCAAGTCATGCACCTTGATCCCAGTGGTCTTAAAGTGGTCCTGCTCTTCAGTTTCGTGTAATGCCTTGATCGACTCAGGGGCTGAAGAGAACTTTATAGATGAGACGTGGGCCCGCAAGCGAGGCATCCCCTTGAGGGGTCGCAAGGAGGTCACTCCCCTTTTCGCCCTTGACGGTAGCTCCCTACCTAGGGTTCATCTCCAGACTATACCTTTATCTCTCACTGTTTCTGGCAATCACCAAGAGACTCTTTCTTTTTTGATTTTTCACTCTCCTTTTGCTCCTATAGTTTTAGGACATCCTTGGCTAGCCAAGCACAACCCCCATTTTAACTGGTCCACCAATTCTATCCTCTCTTGGAACTTGTCATGTCATGTTGAGTGTTTAATGTCTGCTAATCCCCCTGTTTCTACTGTCTCTGTGTTACAGGAAGAGCCGGGCGACCTAACCGGCGTGCCGGAGGAATATTACGATCTGAGGGCGGTCTTCAGTCGTTCCCGGGCCACTTCTCTCCCGCCTCACCGTCCGTATGATTGCGCAATCGATTTGCTTCCGGGGGCCACGCCCCCTCGCGGTAGGCTTTTCGCGTTGTCCGCCCCTGAGTGCGAGGCGTTAGAGAAGTATCTGTCAGAGTCTCTTAGAGCGGGTACTATTGTACCCTCCTCCTCTCCAGCGGGTGCAGGTTTTTTCTTTGTAAAGAAGAAAGACGGATCTTTGCGACCCTGTATCGATTATCGTGGGCTCAATGACATAACTGTTAAGAATCGGTATCCATTGCCACTTATGTCATCGGCCTTTGACTTGCTGCAGGGAGCTAAGTTCTTTACTAAATTGGATCTACGAAACGCGTATCATCTTGTCCGTATCAGGGACGGAGATGAATGGAAGACTGCCTTTAACACGCCCCTAGGGCACTTTGAATATCGGGTTCTTCCTTTCGGCCTCGTCAACGCCCCGGCAGTTTTCCAGGCTCTAATTAATGACGTTTTAAGAGACATGCTCAATATTTTTGTCTTCGTATATCTGGATGACATTTTGATTTTTTCTCCGTCTCTCCAGGTCCACGTACAACAGGTGCGCCGGGTTTTGCAACGCCTCCTCGAGAACCGCCTATTTGTTAAAGCAGAGAAGTGCACTTTCCATGCATCCTCCGTCTCCTTCCTCGGATCGGTTATCTCATCCGAGGGAGTGAGTATGGACATTTCAAAGGTACAGGCTGTGACAGACTGGCCCGTTCCTGACTCTCGCGTCGCGCTTCAGCGTTTTCTGGGCTTTGCAAATTTCTATCGGCGCTTTATACGCAACTTCAGTCAGGTGGCAGCTCCTCTTACTGCACTAACCTCGATCAAGTCAAGTTTTAGGTGGTCAGAATCTGCACAAGGAGCTTTTGACCATCTAAAGTCTCTCTTTACCTCAGCGCCTATTCTCGTGACTCCGGATAGTACTAGGCAGTTCATCGTTGAGGTCGACGCATCAGAGGTGGGCGTTGGGGCTGTTCTCTCCCAGCGCTCATCCTCTGACAATAAGGTGCATCCGTGCGCTTTTTTTTCTCACCGGCTTTCACCTGCAGAACGCAACTATGATGTTGGTAATCGCGAGCTGTTGGCCATTCGTTTAGCTCTGGAAGAATGGCGCCAGTGGTTAGAGGGCTCTACCGTGCCATTCGTGGTTTGGACAGATCATCGTAACCTTGAATACATCCGTTCCGCAAAGAGGCTTAATGCTCGGCAGGCACGTTGGGCGTTATTCTTTACGCGTTTTGACTTCGCCATTTCGTTTCGTCCAGGCTCTAAGAATGTGAAACCCGATGCGCTTTCCCGTCTCTTTGATTCTCCAGACACTTCCTCCGCCTCGAAGGAGATCATCTCTCCTTCCCGGGTCGTCGGTTCGGTTGTCTGGGGAATAGAGAGAGTGGTCAAGCGCGCCTTGTCTCACTCCGTCGCACCGCGAAATGTTCCTAGGAACCTACTTTTTGTCCCGACAGTCGCCCGTTTAGCCGTACTCCAGTGGGCTCACACTTCTAAATTAACTGCTCATCCCGGCGTTAGGGGCACGCTGTCCACTATACGTCAGCGTTTCTGGTGGCCAACTCTCGACCGTGACGCGCGACGCTTCATTGCCTCTTGCGCAGTTTGCGCACAAACCAAGTCCAGTAGCGCGCCGCCAGCAGGTTACTTAAGACCGTTACCCACTCCGTCCCGTCCTTGGTCTCACATTGGCCTTGACTTTATTACTGGTTTACCTCCATCAGCCGGTAATACAGTCATTCTCACGGTCGTAGACCGGTTTTCGAAGGCCGCGCATTTTATTCCTCTCGCTAAGCTACCCTCGGCCAAAGAGATGGCGCAGGTTCTTGTCACGCATGTATTTAAGATACACGGTCTTCCCACTGACGTCGTCTCGGATAGGGGTCCTCAATTCGCGTCCCAGTTTTGGAAGGAGTTCTGCCGTCTGGTTGGTGCGTCCGTCAGTCTGTCCTCTGGTTTTCATCCCCAGACTAACGGCCAGGCCGAACGCGCTAATCAGATCGTGGGTCGCCTTCTGCGCAGTTTAGCGTTTCGAAATCCTTCCACTTGGGCAGAACAGCTTCCCTGGGCCGAGTATGCCCATAATTCATTACCTACTTCTGCCACCAGTCTGTCTCCGTTTTTCTGTTGCCTGGGTTACCAGCCTCCTCTGTTCGCTTCTCAGGAGGTCGAGTCCAACGTCCCGTCTGTTAATGCATTCATTCGCCGTTGTAAGCGTACCTGGAGGAACGTGAGATCCGCGCTGTGCCGTACTAAGACCCGAGCCCGAAAGGTTGCCAATAGGCGTCGTAGAAAGAGCCCAAGATACCTTTGTGGTCAGAGAGTGTGGCTTTCCACCCGAGATTTACCGCTCCCGTCTACTTCACGCAAACTGGCACCCCGTTTCATCGGGCCGTTTCAGATTTCTAAGATCATTAATCCTGTCGCAGTTAGGCTTAAGCTTCCTCCCGGTCTCCGCCGCATTCACCCCGTTTTTCATGTCTCGTGCATTAAGCCGGTAATTCGTGCGCCCTCTCGCGCGCCTCAGTCTCCTCCGTTACGCGTTGAGGGCGCGTCTACCTACACCGTGCGTAAACTTCTTGATATGCGTCGCCGAGGTCGGGGTCACCAGTTTCTTGTTGACTGGGAGGGTTTTGGTCCCGAGGAGAGAAGTTGGGTACCTTCACGGGACATTCTGGACCGCTCTCTCATTGATGATTTCCTCCGCACTCACCGGGGTTCCCTCTTGGAAGCGCCAAGCGGCGCTCCTTGAGGAAGGGGCACTGTCATGGTTCTGGCTCTTTCTGTTCCTCTACCTCCCCCTACTGGTCTTTTTGTTACACTCACATTAGTTCCACCGCATCAGCTGAACCACATTATCTCCTCTCATCTACCTTGATTAGGGCTCACCTGCTCTCTATATCGTTAATCATCTTTGCTACATCTAGGTCCCCTTTTCTCCCTGCTCTTCGTCAGATTCTTGATGTTTATACCCCGAGAATACACGCACCTCTCGTGTCCTTGTCCTATCGTGTCCTGTTGTGAGTATGTTCTACCACCTGTGATCTCATCTACGTTGATAACCTGTTACGTTTGCTCTGCACTGTGTACAGCTTCGCTTAAGAGATCGGGTTCGGCTGCATCATCTCCGCTCTGAGGCGCTGACGAGGACGGTGGGCTGTGAACGCCAATACCCACGCTCCTTACGCTAGTTTGCAAGAAGACCTGAAGAGCAGACTTTATTTCCTCAAAGACTGTTTTAGTTTCATTCTTACTGTGCCTGCCAGAGCGGCTACCTTTCTGTTTATATATTACCTGATTAAAGTGACCATTTCATTTCATCTCGCAATTGGGTCCTCATCTCCTTCTCCACTCCATCACAATATATAGCCATATCTGACCTATTGAACTTATTTCCGGTCACTTTCTATACATTCTTGTTAACACCTTCTGATATTACGGCTGCCATACAGAAGTCCATATTTTGACCAAAGGAACATATTTCTGGCCAAAGAGTCCTCAATCTTGAACTTTCTACACATACTCATAATCTCCTTCTGATGCTTCATAAGCCATATATGGCCATATCTGACCTATTGAACTTATTTGACCCTTTGACCGGATATAAGTTCAATAGGTCAGATATGGCCATATATGGCTTATGAAGCATCAGAAGAGTCAGTGAGTATATGTAGAAAGTTCAAGATTGACGACTCTTTGGCCAAAAATATGTTCAGTAGGTCAAATAGGGAATTATGAATGGCTGATTTAACATCAGGAGTCTCTAAGTTTATATAGTTTAAAACCAAATAGGACCCTTTGACCAGAAATAAATTCAATCCGTCAAGATATGGACTTCTAAATGGACTTCAATATGGCTAATCAAGCATCAGAAGTGGTCTATGAGTATGTATAGAAAGTTCAAGATCGAGGACTCTTTGGCCAGAAATATATTCCTTTGGTCAAATATGGACTTCTGATTGGCTGACGTAATATCAGAAGGTGTTAACGAGTATGTATAAAAAGTTAAATTTTCGTGTACTCTCTGGCCAGAGCAATTTTCAGTAAGTCAAATATGGACTTTTGTCATTTTTTTGGCCAAAAATATGTTCAGTAGGTCAATTGTGGAATTCTGAATGGCTGATTAACATCAGAAGTCGTCTCTAAGTTCATATAGTTTAAAACCATTTATGTACCCTTTGACCAGAAATAAGTTCAATCAGTCAAGATATGGACTTCTAAATGGACTTGGCTAATGAAGCATCAGAAGGAGTCTATGAGTATAAATAGAAAGTTCAAGATTGAGGATTATTTGGCCAGAAATATTTGCCTAGGGTCAAATATGGACCTCTGTATGGCTAATATAACCAACAAGTCAATCTTTATGAATAGCAAGTTAATGTTCAGGTACTCTTTGGCCAGGATTATGTCCAGTAAGTCAAAAAGTGACCTCTGTATACAGAATTCAAAGACTCTGTATGGCAGATTTTTCATCAAAAGTAGTCTATAACTTTTTTTAAAAACTTAGGACCCTTTGACCGGAAATAAGTTCAACAAGTCAGATATGTCCATATATGGCTTATGAAGCATCAGAAGGAGATTATGAGTATGTGTAGAAAGTTCAAGATTGAGGACTCTTTGGCCAGAAATATGTTCCTTTGGTCAAAATATGGACTTCTGTATAGCTGACGTAATATCAGAAGGCGTTAACGAGAATGTATAGAAAGTGACCGGAAATAATTTCAATAGGTCAGATATGGCCATATATGGCTTATGAAGCATCAAAAGGAGTCTATGAGTATGTATTTAAAGTTGATTTTTCGAGTAGTCTATGGCCAGAACAATTTTCAGAAAGTCAAATATGGCCTTTTTTTCAGTCTGATATAACCTCAGAAGAAATCAATCTGAATGTATAGTGTTAATCTATGAGTACTCTTTGGCCAGTTATATTTTCAGTAGGTCAAATTTGGAATTCTGTATGTCTGATTTAACACCAGAAGGAGTCAATATGTTTAGAAAGATAGAGTTCAAAGACTCGTATGGCAGATTTTTCATCAAAGGTAGTTTATAACTTTATATTGTTTAAAAACTTTTGAGGACCCTTTGACCGGATATAAGTTCAATAGGTCAGATATGGCCATATATGGCTCATGAAGCATCAGAAGGAGTCAATGAGTATGTATAGAAGAAATCAAGATGAGGACTCTTTGGCCAAAAATATGTGCAGTGGGTCAAATAGGGAATTCTGAATGGCTGATTTAACATCAGGAGTCTCTAAGTTTATATAGTTTTAAACCAATTAGGACCCTTTGACCAGAAATAAATTCAATCCGTCAAGATATGGACTTCTAAATGGACTTCAATATGGCTAATGAAGCATCAGAAGTTGTCTATGAGTATGTATGGAAAGTTCAAGATTGAGGATTATTTGGCCAGAAATATTATCCTTGGGTCAAATATGGACTTCTGTATGGCTAATATAACATCACAACAAGTCAATCTTTATGAATAGGAAGTTAATGTTCAGGTACTCTTTGGCAAGAATTATGTCCAGTAAGTCAAAAAGTGACCTCTGTATACACAATTCAAAGACTATTTATGGCAGATTTTTCATCAAAAGTAGTCTATAACTTTTTTTAAAACTTAAGACCCTTTGACCGGAAATAAGTTCAATAGGTCAGATATGGCCATATATGGCTTATGAAGCATCAGAAGGAATTATGTTTAGAAAGTTCAAGATTGAGGACTCTTTGGCCAGAAATAGGTTCCTTTGGTCATAATATGGACTTCTGTATGGCTGTCGTAATATCAGAAGGTGTTAACGAGAATGTATAGAAAGTGATCGGAAATAAGATCAATAGGTCAGATATGGCCATATATGGCTTATGAAGCATCAAAAGGAGTCTATGAGTATGTATTTAAAGTTTAATTTTCGAGTAGTCTATGGCCAGAACAATTTTCAGAAAGTCAAATATTTACTTTTTTTCAGTCTGATATAACCTCAGAAGAAATCAATCTGAATGTATAGTGTTTATCTTTGAGTACTCTTTGGCCAGTTACATTTTCAGTAGGTCAAATATGGAATTCTGTATGGCTGATTTAACACCAGAAGGAGTCAATATCTTTAGAAAGATAGATTTCAAAAGCTCTGTTTGGCAGATTTTTAATTAAAAGTAGTCTACAACTTTATATTGTTTAAAAAACCTTTGAGGACCCTTTGACCGGATATAAGTTCAATAGGTCAGATATGGCCATATATGGCTTATGAAGCATCAGAAGGAGATTTTGAGTATGTGTAAAAAGTTCAAGATTGAGGACTCTTGGGCAAAAAATATGTTCCTTTGGTCAAAATATTGACTTCTGTATGGCTGACGTAATATCAGAAGGTGTTAAAGAGAATGTATAGAAAGTGACCGGAAATAAGTTCGATAGGTCAGATATGGCCATATATGGCTTATGAAGCATCAAAAGGAGTCTATGAGTATGTATTTAAAGTTTAATTTTCGAGTAGTCTATGGCCAGAACAATTTTCAGTGAGTCAAATATGGAATTTTGTCATTTTTTTGGCCAAAAATATGTTCAGTAGGTCGATTGTGGAATTTTGAATGGCTGATTAACATCAGAAGTCGTCTCTAAGTTCATATAGTTTAAAACCAATTAGGACCCTTTGACCAGAAATAAATTCAATCCGTCAAGATATGGACTTCTAAATGGACTTCTATATGGCTAATGAAGCATCAGAAAGAGTCTATGAGTATATATGGAAAGTTCAAGATTGAGGATTATTTGGCCAGACATATGTTCCTTGGGTCAAATATGGACTTCTGTATGGCTAATATAACATCAAAACAAGTCAATCTTTATGAAAAGCAAAGTAATGTTCAGGAACTCTTTGGCCAAAAATATGTCCAGTAAGTCAAAAAGGGACCTCTGTATATGGCTGATTTATCATCAGAAAGAGTCTATAACTTTATATAGTTTAAAATCTTTTGAGGCCCCTTTGACCAGAAATAAGTTCAATAGACATGATATGTATATCTATTGGACTTATGAAGCATCAATAGGAGTCTTTGAGTATGTATAGAAAGTTCAAGATCGAGGACACTTTGGCCAGAAATATGTTCCTGTGGTCAAAATATGAAATTCTGTATGGCTGACGTAATATCAGAAGGTGTTAACAAGAATGTATATAAAGTGACCGGAAATAAGTTCAATAGGTCAGATATGGCCATATATGGCTTGTGAAGCATCAAAAGGAGTCTATGAGTATGTATTTAAAGTTGAATTTTCAAATAGTCTATGGCCAGAACAATTTTCAGAAAGTCAAATATGGACTTTTTTTCAGTCTGATATAACCTCAGAAGAAATCAATCTGAATGTATAGTGTTTATCTATGAGTACTCTTTGGCCAGTTATATTTCAGTAGGTCAAATATGGAATTCTGTATGGCTGATTTTACACCAGAAGGAGTCAATATCTTTAGAAAGATAGATTTCAAAGACTCTGTATGGCAGATTTTTAATTAAAAGTAGTCTATAACTTTATATTGTTTAAAAACTTTTGAGGACCCTTTGACCGGATATAAGTTCAATATGTCAGATATGGCCATATATGGCTCATGAAGCATCAGAAGAGTCAGTGAGTATATGTAGAAAGTTCAAGATTGAGGACTATTTGGCCAAAAATATGTTCAGTAGGTCAAATAGGGAATTCTGAATGGCTGATTTAACATCAGGAGTCTCTAAGTTTATATAGTTTAAAACCAATTAGGACCCTTTGACCAGAAATAAATTCAATCCGTCAAGATATGGACTTCTAAATGGACTTCAATATGGCTAATGAAGCATCAGAAGTTGTCTATGAGTATGTATGGAAAGTTCAAGATTGAGGATTATTTGGCCAGAAATATTTTCCTAGGGTCAAATATGGACCTCTGTATGGCTAATATAACCAACAAGTCAATCTTTATGAAAAGCAAGTTAATGTTCAGGTACTCTTTGGCAAGGATTATGTCCAGTAGGTCAAAAAGTGACCTCTGTATACAGAATTCCAAGACTCTGTATGGCAGATTTTTCATCAAAAGTAGTCTATAACTTTTTTAAAACTTGGGACCCATTGACCGGAAATAAGTTCAATAGGTCAGATATGTCCATATATGGCTTATGAAGCATCAGAAGGAGATTATGAGTATGTGTAGAAAGTTCAAGATTGAGGACTCTTTGGCCAGAAATATATTCCTTTGGTCAAAATAAGGACTTCTGTATGGCTGAAGTAATATCAGAAGGTGTTAACGAGAATGTATAGAAAGTGACCGGAAATAAGTTCGATAGGTCAGATATGGCCATATATGGCTTATGAAGCATCAAAAGGAGTCTATGAGTATGTATTTAAAGTTTAATTTTCGAGTAGTCTATGGCCAGAACAATTTTCAGTGAGTCAAATATGGAATTTTGTCATTTTTTTGGCCAAAAATATGTTCAGTAGGTCGATTGTGGAATTTTGAATGGCTGATTAACATCAGAAGTCGTCTCTAAGTTCATATAGTTTAAAACCAATTAGGACCCTTTGACCAGAAATAAATTCAATCCGTCAAGATATGGACTTCTAAATGGACTTCTATATGGCTAATGAAGCATCAGAAAGAGTCTATGAGTATATATGGAAAGTTCAAGATTGAGGATTATTTGGCCAGACATATGTTCCTTGGGTCAAATATGGACTTCTGTATGGCTAATATAACATCAAAACAAGTCAATCTTTATGAAAAGCAAAGTAATGTTCAGGAACTCTTTGGCCAAAAATATGTCCAGTAAGTCAAAAAGGGACCTCTGTATATGGCTGATTTATCATCAGAAAGAGTCTATAACTTTATATAGTTTAAAAACTTTTGAGGCCCCTTTGACCAGAAATAAGTTCAATAGACCTGATATGTATATCTATTGGACTTATGAAGCATCAATAGGAGTCTTTGAGTATGTATAGAAAGTTCAAGATAGAGGACACTTTGGCCAGAAATATGTTCCTGTGGTCAAAATATGAAATTCTGTATGGCTGACGTAATATCAGAAGGTGTTTACAAGAATGTATATAAAGTGACCGGAAATAAGTTCAATAGGTCAGATATGGCCATATATGGCTTGTGAAGCATCAAAAGGAGTCTATGAGTATGTATTTAAAGTTGAATTTTCAAATAGTCTATGGCCAGAACAATTTTCAGAAAGTCAAATATGGACTTTTTTCAGTCTGATATAACCTCAGAAGAAATCAATCTGAATGTATAGTGTTTATCTATGAGTACTCTTTGGCCAGTTATATTTTCAGTAGGTCAAATATGGAATTCTGTATGGCTGATTTTACACCAGAAGGAGTCAATATCTTTAGAAAGATAGATTTCAAAGACTCTGTATGGCAGATTTTTCATTAAAAGTAGTCTATAACTTTATATTGTTTAAAAACTTTTGAGGACCCTTTGACCGGATATAAGTTCAATATGTCAGATATGGCTCATGAAGCATCAGAAGAGTCAGTGAGTATATGTAGAAAGTTCAAGATTGAGGACTATTTGGCCAAAAATATGTTCAGTAGGTCAAATAGGGAATTCTGAATGGCTGATTTAACATCAGGAGTCTCTAAGTTTATATAGTTTAAAACCAATTAGGACCCTTTGACCAGAAATAAATTCAATCCGTCAAGATATGGACTTCTAAATGGACTTCAATATGGCTAATCAAGCATCAGAAGTTGTCTATGAGTATGTATGGAAAGTTCAAGATTGAGGATTATTTGGCCAGAAATATTTTCCTAGGGTCAAATATGGACCTCTGTATGGCTAATATAACCAGCAAGTCAATCTTTATGAAAAGCAAGTTAATGTTCAGGTACTCTTTGGCAAGGATTATGTCCAGTAGGTCAAAAAGTGACCTCTGTATACAGAATTCCAAGACTCTGTATGGCAGATTTTTCATCAAAAGTAGTCTATAACTTTTTTTAAACTTGGAACCCATTGACCGGAAATAAGTTCAATAGGTCAGATATGTCCATATATGGCTAATGAAGCATCAGAAGGAGATTATGAGTATGTGTAGAAAGTTCAAGATTGAGGACTCTTTGGCCAGAAATATGTTTCTTTGGTCAAAATATGGACTTCTGTATGGCTGACGTAATATCAGAAGGTGTTAACGAGAATGTATAGAAAGTGACCGGAAATAAGTTCAATAGGTCAGATATGGCCATATATGGCTTATGAAGCATCAAAAGGAGTCTATGAGTATGTATTTAAAGTTGAATTTTCGAGTAGTCTATGGCCAGAACCATTTTCAGAAAGTCAAATATGGACTTTTTTTCAGTCTGATATAACCTCAGAAGAAATCAATCTGAATGTATAGTGTTAATCTATGAGTACTCTTTGGCCAGTTATATTTTCAGTAGGTCAAATATGGAATTCTGAATGGCTGATTTAACATCAGAAGGATTCTCTAAGTTTATATAGTTTAAAACCATTTAAGGACCCTTTGACCAGAAATAAGTTCAATCATTCAAGAAATGGATATCTATTGGACTCATGAAGCATCAGTAGGAGTCTGTGAGTGTGTATAGAAAGTTCAAAATCGAGGACTCTTTGGCCAGAAATATATTCCTTTGGTCAAATATGGACTTCTGTATGGCTGACGTAATATCAGAAGGTGTTAACGAGTATGTATAAAAAGTTAAATTTTCGTGTACTCTTTGGCCAGAGCAATTTTCAGTAAGTCAAATATGGACTTTTGTCATTTTTTTTGGCCAAAAATATGTTCAGTAGGTCAATTGTGGAATTCTGAATGGCTGATTAACATCAGAAGTCGTCTCTAAGTTCATATAGTTTAAAACCATTTATGGACCCTTTGACCAGAAATAAGTTCAATCAGTCAAGATATGGACTTCTAAATGGACTTGGCTAATGAAGCATCAGAATGAGTCTATGAGTATGTATGGAAAGTTCAAGATTGAGCATTATTTGCCCAGAAATATTTGCCTAGGGTCAAATATGGACCTCTGTATGGCTAATATAACCAACAAGTCAATCTTTATGAATAGCAAGTTAATGTTCAGGTACTCTTTGGCCAGGATTATGTCCAGTAAGTCAAAAAGTGACCTCTGTATACAGAATTCAAAGACTCTGTATGGCAGATTTTTCATCAAAAGTAGTCTATAACTTTTTAAAAAACTTAAGACCCTTTGACCGGAAATAAGTTCAATAGGTCAGATATGGCCATTATGAAGCATCAGAAGGAGATTTGTTTAGAAAGTTCAAGATTGAGGACTCTTTGGCCAGAAATATGTTCCTTTGGTCAAAATATGGACTTCTGTATGGCTGACGTAATATCAGAAGGTGTTAACGAGAATGTATAGAAAGTGACCGGAAATAAGTTCAATAGGTCAGATATAGCCATATATGGCTCATGAAGCATCAAAAGGAGTCTATGAGTATGTATTTAAAGTTGAATTTTCGATTAGTCTATGGCCAGAACAATTTTCAGAAAGTCAAATATTGACTTTTTTTCAGTCTGATATAACCTCAGAAGAAATCAATCTGAATGTATAGTGTTTATCTATGAGTACTCTTTGGCCAGTTACATTTTCAGTAGGTCAAATATGGAATTCTGTATGGATGATTTAACACCAGAAGGAGTCAATATCTTTAGAAAGATAGATTTCAAAGACTCTGTTTGGCAGATTTTTCATTAAAAGTAGTCTATAACTTTATATTGTTTAAAAACTTTTGATGACCCTTTGACCGGATATAAGTTCAATAGGTCAGATATGGCCATATATGGCTTATGAAGCATCAGAAGAGTCAGTGAGTATATGTAGAATGTTCAAGATTGATGACTCTTTGGCCAAAAATATGTTCAGTAGGTCAAATAGGGAATTCTGAATGGCTGATTTAACATCAGGAGTCTCTAAGTTTATATAGTTTAAAACCAAATAGGACCCTTTGACCTGAAATAAATTCAATCCGTCAAGATATGGACTTCTAAATGGACTTCAATATGGCTAATCAAGCATCAGAAGTGGTCTATGAGTATGTATGGAAAGTTTAAGATTGAGGATTATTTGGCCAGAAATATTTTCCCAGGGTCAAATATGGACCTCTGTATGGCTAATATAACCAACAAGTCAATCTTTATGAATAGCAAGTTAATGTTCAGGTACTCTTTGGCAAGGATTATGTCCAGTAGGTCAAAAAGTGACCTCTGTATACAGAATTCCAAGACTCTGTATGGCAGATTTTTCATCAAAAGTAGTCTATAACTTTTAAAAAAAAACTTAGGACCCTTTGACTGGAAATAAGTTCAATAGGTCAGATATGGCCATATATGGCTTATGAAGCATCAAAAAGAGTCTATGAGTATGTATTTAAAGTTGAATTTTCGAGTAGTCTATGGCCAGAACAATTTTCAGAAAGTCAAATATGGACTTTTTTTCAGTCTGATATAACCTCAGAAGAAATCAATCTGAATGTATAGTGTTAATCTATGAGTACTCTTTGGCAAGTTATATTTTCAGTAGGTCAAAAATGTATAGAAAGTTCAAGATCGAGTACATACGCTCAAGCTTTGTGCATTGAAGAATAACAATAAAAGTAGCATGCACTTTGTTGCCTTGCAATGCATTCAAGAACTAACTCATTCAACAATGCATCGAAGATATTTGCAATGCAATCTGCGGTTGCATCGCTTGCTTATACGCTCAAGCGTTGTGCATTGAAGAATAACAATAAAAGTATCATGCACTTTGTTGCCTTGCAATGCATTCAGGAACTAACTCATTCAACAATGCATCGAAGATATTTGCAATGCAATCTGCTGTTGCATCGCTTTGCACATATTTTAAAGCGTTGTGCATTAAAGAATAAAAACAAAAGTAACATGCACTTTGTTGCATTTCAATGCATTCAAGAACTAACTCAATCCAAAATGCACTGAAGATATTTGCAATGCAATCTGCAGTTGCATCGCTTGCTTATACGCTCAAGCGTTGTGCAATGAAGAATAACAATGAAAGTATCATGCACTTTGTTCAGGAACTGAACAAAGTTCAGGAACTAACTCATTCAACAATGCATCGAAGATATTTGCAATGCAATCTGCTGTTTGCATGCTTTGCACATATTTTAAAGCGTTGTGCATTAAAGAATAAAAACAAAAGTAACATGCACTTTGTTGCATTTCAATGCATTCAAGAACTAACTCAATCCAAAATGCACTAAAGATATTTGCAATGCAATCTGCAGTTGCATCGCTTGCTTATACGCTCAAGCGTTGTGCATTGAAGACTAACAATAAAGGTATCATGCACTTTGTTGTCTTGCAATGCATTCAAGAACTAACTCATTCAACAATGCATCGAAGATATTTGCAATGCAATCTGCTGTTGCATCGCTTGCTTATACGCTCAAGTGTTGTTCATTGAAGAATAACAATAAAAGTATCATGCACTTTGTTGCCTTGCAATGCATTCAAGAACTAATTCATTCAACAGTGCATTGAAGATATTTGCAATGCAATCTGCTGTTGCATCGCTTTGCACATATGTTAAAGCGTTGTGCATTAAAAAATAAAAATAAAAGTAGCATGCACTTTGTTGCATTTCAATGCATTCAAGAACTAACTCAATCCAAAATGCACTGAAGATATTTGTAATGCAATCTGCTTGTTGCATCGCTTGCATATACGCTCAAGCGTTGTGCATTGAAGACTTACAATAAAGGTATCATTAACTTTGTTGCCTTGCAATGCATTCAAGAACTAACTCATTCAACAATGCATTGAAGATATTTGCAATGCAATCTGCGGTTGCATCGCTTGCTTATGAGCTCAAGCGTTGTGCATTGAAGAATAACAATAAAAGTAACATGCACTTTGACAATGCATTACAATGCATTAAAGAACTATCTCAATCCAAAGTGCACTAAAGATGATTGCAATGCAATCTGCTGTTGCATCGCTTGCTTATACGCTCAAGCGTTGTGCAATGAAGAATAACAATAAAAGTATCATGCACTTTGTTGCCTTGCAATGCATTCAAGAACTAACTCATTTAACAGTGCATTGAATATATTTGCAATGCAATCTGCTGTTGCATCGCTTTGCACATATGTTAAAGCGTTGTGCATTAAAGAATGAAAACAAAAGTATCATGCACTTTGTTGCCTTGCAATGCATTCAAGAACTAACTCATTTAACAGTGCATTGAATATATTTGCAATGCAATCTGCTGTGGCATCGCTTTGCACATATGTTAAAGCGTTGTGCATTAAAGAATGAAAACAAAAGTAACATGCACTTTGTTGCATTTCAATGCATTCAAGAACTAACTCAATCCAAAATGCACTGAAGATATTTGCAATGCAATCTGCTGTTGCATCGCTTGCTTATACGCTCAAGCGTTGTGCATTGAAGACTAACAATAAAGGTATCATGCACTTTGTTGCCTTGCAATGCATTCAAGAACTAACTCATTCAACAATGCATCGAAGATATTTGCAACGCAATCTGCTGTTGCATCGCTTGCTTATACGCTCAAGTGTTGTGCATTGAAGAATAACAATAAAAGTATCATGCACTTTGTTGCCTTGCAATGCATTCAATAACTAACTCATTCAACAGTGCATTGAAGATATTTGCAATGCAATCTGCTGTTGCATCGCTTGCTTATACGCTCAAGTGTTGTGCATTGAAGAATAACAATAAAAGTATCATGCACTTTGTTGCCTTGCAATGCATTCAAGAACTAACTCATTCAACAGTGCATTGAAGATATTTTCAATGCAATCTGCTGTTGCATCGCTTTGCACATATGTTAAAGCGTTGTGCATTCAAGAATAAAAACAAAAGTAACATGCACTTTGTTGCATTACAATGCATTCAATAATTAACTCAATCCAAAATGCACTAAAGATATTTGCAATGCAATCTGCTGTTGCATCGCTTGCTTATACGCTCAGCGTTGTGTGCTTTGAAGACTAACAATAAAGGTATCATGCACTTTGTTGTCTTGCAATGCATTCAAGAACTAACTCAATCCAAAATGCACTGAAGATATTTGCAATGCAATCTGCTGTTGCATCGCTTGCTTATACGCTCAAGCGTTGTGCATTGAAGAATAACAATAAAAGTATCATGCACTTTATTGCCTTGCAATGCATTCAATAACTAACTCATTCAACAATGCATCGAAGATATTTGCAATGCAATCTGCTGTTGCATCGCTTTGCGCATATGTTAAAGCGTTGTGCATTAAAGAATGAAAACAAAAGTAACATGCACTTTGTTGCATTTCAATGAATTCAAGAGCTAACTCAATCCAAAATGCACTGAAGATATTTGCAATGCAATCTGCTGTTGCAATCGCTTGCTTATTCGCTCAAGCGTTGTGCATTGAAGACTAACAATAAAGGTATCATTAACTTTGTTGCCTTGCAATGCATTCAAGAACTAACTCATTCAACAATGCATTGAAGATATTTGCAATGCAATCTGAGGTTGCATCGCTTGCTTATGAGATCAAGCGTTGTGCATTGAAGAATAACAATAAAAGTATCATGCACTTTGTTGCCTTGCAATGCATTCAAGAACTATCTCAATCCAAAGTGCACTAAAGATATTTGCAATGCAATCTGCTGTTGCATCGCTTGCTTATACGCTCAAGCGTTGTGCAATGAAGAATAACAATGAAAGTATCATGCACTTTGTTGCCTTGCAATGCATTCAAAAGAACTAACTCATTTAACAGTGCATTGATAATATTTGCAATGCAATCTGCTGTTGCATCGCTTTGTACATATGTTAAAGCGTTGTGCATTAAAGAATGAAAACAAAAGTAACGTGCACCTTGTTGCATTTCAATGCATTCAAGAACTAACTCAATCCAAAATGCACTGAAGATATTTGCAATGCAATCTGCTGTTGCATCGCTTGCTTATACGCTCAAGCGTTGTGCATTGAAGACTAACAATAAAGGTATAATGCACTTTGTTGCCTTGCAATGCATTCAAGAACTAACTCATTTAACAGTGCATTGTGCATTAAAGAATAACAATAAAAGTAACATGCACTTTGACAATGCATTACAATGCATTCAAGAACTATCTCAATCCAAAGTGCACTAAAGATATTTGCAATGCAATCTGCTGTTGCATTGCTTGCTTATACGCTCAAGCGTTGTGCAATGAAGAATAACAATAAAAGTATAATGCACTTTGTTGCCTTGCAATGCATTCAAGAACTAACTCATTTAACAGTGCATTGAAGATATTTGCAATGCAATCTGCTGTTGCATCGCTTTGCACATATGTTAAAGCGTTGTGCATTCAAGAATAACAACAAAAGTAACATGCATTTTGTTGCATTACAATGCATTCAAGAACTAACTCAATCCAAAATGCACTGAAGATAATTGCAATGCAATCTGCTGTTGCATCGCTTGCTTATACGCTCAAGCGCTGTGTGCTTTGAAGACTAACAATAAAGGTATCATTAACTTTGTTGATTTGCAAATGCATTCAAGAACTAACTCATTCAACAATGCATCGAAGATATTTGCAACGCAATCTGCTGTTGCATCGCTTACTTATACTCTCAAGCGTTGTGCATTGAAGAATAACAATAAAAGTATCATGCACTTTGTTGCCTTCTAATGCATTCAAGAACTAACTCATTTAACAGTGCATTGAAGATATTTGCAATGCAATCTGCTGTTGCATCACTTTGCACTTATGTTAAAGCGTTGTGCATTCAAGAATAAAAACAAAAGTAACATGCACTTTGTTGCATTACAATGCATTCAATAATTAACTCAATCCAAAATGCACTAAAGATATTTGCAATGCAATCTGCTGTTGCATCGCTTGCTTATACGCTCAAGCGTTGTGTGCTTTGAAGACTAACAATAAAGGTATCATTAACTTTGTTGCCTTGCAAATGCATTCAAGAACTAACTCATTCAACAATGCATCGAAGATATTTGCAACGCAATCTGCTGTTGCATCGCTTACTTATACTCTCAAGCGTTGTGCATTGAAGAATAACAATGAAAGTATCATGCACTTTGTTGCCTTGCAATGCATTCAATAACTAACTCATTCAATAATGCATCGAAGATATTTGCAATGCAATCTGCTGTTGCATCGCTTTGCACATATGTTAAAGCGTTGTGCATTAAAGAATGAAAACAAAAGTAACATGCACTTTGTTGCATTTCAATGCATTCAAGAACTAACTCAATCCAAAATGCATCGAAGATATTTGCAACCCAATCTGCTGTTGCATCGCTTACTTATACTCTCAAGCGTTGTGCATTGAAGAATAACAATAAAAGTATCATGCACTTTGTTGCCTTGCAATGCATTCAAGAACTAACTCATTCAACAGTGCATTGAAGATATTTTCAATGCAATCTGCTGTTGCATCGCTTTGCACATATGTTAAAGCGTTGTGCATTCAAGAATAAAAACAAAAGTAACATGCACTTTGTTGCATTACAATGCATTCAATAATTGAACTCAATCCAAAATGCACTAAAGATATTTGCAATGCAATCTGCTGTTGCATCGCTTGCTTATACGCTCAGCGTTGTGTGCTTTGAAGACTAACAATAAAGGTATCATGCACTTTGTTGTCTTGCAATGCATTCAAGAACTAACTCAATCCAAAATGCACTGAAGATATTTGCAATGCAATCTGCTGTTGCATCGCTTGCTTATACGCTCAAGCGTTGTGCATTGAAGAATAACAATAAAAGTATCATGCACTTTATTGCCTTGCAATGCATTCAATAACTAACTCATTCAACAATGCATCGAAGATATTTGCAATGCAATCTGCTGTTGCATCGCTTTGCGCATATGTTAAAGCGTTGTGCATTAAAGAATGAAAACAAAAGTAACATGCACTTTGTTGCATTTCAATGAATTCAAGAGCTAACTCAATCCAAAATGCACTGAAGATATTTGCAATGCAATCTGCTGTTGCATCGCTTGCTTATTCGCTCAAGCGTTGTGCATTGAAGACTAACAATAAAGGTATCATTAACTTTGTTGCCTTGCAATGCATTCAAGAACTAACTCATTCAACAATGCATTGAAGATATTTGCAATGCAATCTGAGGTTGCATCGCTTGCTTATGAGATCAAGCGTTGTGCATTGAAGAATAACAATAAAAGTATCATGCACTTTGTTGCCTTGCAATGCATTCAAGAACTATCTCAATCCAAAGTGCACTAAAGATATTTGCAATGCAATCTGCTGTTGCATCGCTTGCTTATACGCTCAAGCGTTGTGCAATGAAGAATAACAATGAAAGTATCATGCACTTTGTTGCCTTGCAATGCATTCAAAAGAACTAACTCATTTAACAGTGCATTGATAATATTTGCAATGCAATCTGCTGTTGCATCGCTTTGTACATATGTTAAAGCGTTGTGCATTAAAGAATGAAAACAAAAGTAACGTGCACCTTGTTGCATTTCAATGCATTCAAGAACTAACTCAATCCAAAATGCACTGAAGATATTTGCAATGCAATCTGCTGTTGCATCGCTTGCTTATACGCTCAAGCGTTGTGCATTGAAGACTAACAATAAAGGTATAATGCACTTTGTTGCCTTGCAATGCATTCAAGAACTAACTCATTTAACAGTGCATTGTGCATTAAAGAATAACAATAAAAGTAACATGCACTTTGACAATGCATTACAATGCATTCAAGAACTATCTCAATCCAAAGTGCACTAAAGATATTTGCAATGCAATCTGCTGTTGCATTGCTTGCTTATACGCTCAAGCGTTGTGCAATGAAGAATAACAATAAAAGTATAATGCACTTTGTTGCCTTGCAATGCATTCAAGAACTAACTCATTTAACAGTGCATTGAAGATATTTGCAATGCAATCTGCTGTTGCATCGCTTTGCACATATGTTAAAGCGTTGTGCATTCAAGAATAACAACAAAAGTAACATGCATTTTGTTGCATTACAATGCATTCAAGAACTAACTCAATCCAAAATGCACTGAAGATAATTGCAATGCAATCTGCTGTTGCATCGCTTGCTTATACGCTCAAGCGCTGTGTGCTTTGAAGACTAACAATAAAGGTATCATTAACTTTGTTGATTTGCAAATGCATTCAAGAACTAACTCATTCAACAATGCATCGAAGATATTTGCAACGCAATCTGCTGTTGCATCGCTTACTTATACTCTCAAGCGTTGTGCATTGAAGAATAACAATAAAAGTATCATGCACTTTGTTGCCTTCTAATGCATTCAAGAACTAACTCATTTAACAGTGCATTGAAGATATTTGCAATGCAATCTGCTGTTGCATCACTTTGCACTTATGTTAAAGCGTTGTGCATTCAAGAATAAAAACAAAAGTAACATGCACTTTGTTGCATTACAATGCATTCAATAATTAACTCAATCCAAAATGCACTAAAGATATTTGCAATGCAATCTGCTGTTGCATCGCTTGCTTATACGCTCAAGCGTTGTGTGCTTTGAAGACTGAACAATAAAGGTATCATTAACTTTGTTGCCTTGCAAATGCATTCAAGAACTAACTCATTCAACAATGCATCGAAGATATTTGCAACGCAATCTGCTGTTGCATCGCTTACTTATACTCTCAAGCGTTGTGCATTGAAGAATAACAATGAAAGTATCATGCACTTTGTTGCCTTGCAATGCATTCAATAACTAACTCATTCAATAATGCATCGAAGATATTTGCAATGCAATCTGCTGTTGCATCGCTTTGCACATATGTTAAAGCGTTGTGCATTAAAGAATGAAAACAAAAGTAACATGCACTTTGTTGCATTTCAATGCATTCAAGAACTAACTCAATCCAAAATGCATCGAAGATATTTGCAACCCAATCTGCTGTTGCATCGCTTACTTATACTCTCAAGCGTTGTGCATTGAAGAATAACAATAAAAGTATCATGCACTTTCTTGCCTTGCAATGCATTCAAGAACTAACTCATTTAACAGTGCATTGAAGATATTTGCAATGCAATCTGCTGTTGCATCGCTTTGCACATATGTTAAAGCGTTGTGCATTCAAGAATAAAACAAAAGTAACATGCACTTTGTTGCATTACAATGCATTCAATAATTAACTCTATCCAAAATGCACTAAAGATATTTGCAATGCAATCTGCTGTTGCATCGCTTGCTTATACGCTCAGCGTTGTGTGCTTTGAAGACTAACAATAAAGGTATCATTAACTTTGTTGCCTTGCAAATGCATTCAAGAACTAACTCATTCAACAATGCATCGAAGATATTTGCAACGCAATCTGCTGTTGCATCGCTTACTTATACTCTCAAGCGTTGTGCATTGAAGAATAACAATGAAAGTATCATGCACTTTGTTGCCTTGCAATGCATTCAAGAACTAACTCATTTAACAGTGCATTGAATATATTTGCAATGCAATCTGCTGTTGCATCGCTTTGCACATATGTTAAAGCGTTGTGCATTAAAGAATGAAAACAAAAGTAACATGCACTTTGTTGTATTTCAATGCATTCAAGAACTAACTCAATCCAAAATGCACTGAAGATATTTGCAATGCAATCTGCTGTTGCATCGCTTGCTTATTCGCTCAAGCGTTGTGCATTGAAGACTAACAATAAAGGTATCATTAACTTTGTTGCCTTGCAATGCATTCAAGAACTAACTCATTCAACAATGCATTGAAGATATTTGCAATGCAATCTGAGGTTGCATCGCTTGCTTATGAGATCAAGCGTTGTGCATTGAAGAATAACAATAAAAGTATCATGCACTTTGTTGCCTTGCAATGCATTCAAGAACTATCTCAATCCAAAGTGCACTAAATATATTTTCAATATTTTGACCCTAGGCAAATATTTCTGGCCAAATAATCCTCAATCTTGAACTTTCCATTTATACTCAAAGACTCCTTCTGATTCTTCATTAGCCATATATGGCCATATCTGACCTATTGAACTTATATCCGGTCAAAGGGTCCTTAAAAGTTTTTAAACAATATAAAGTTATAAACTACCTTTGATGAAAAATCTGCCATACGAGTCTTTGAACTCTATCTTTCTAAAGTTATTGACTCCTTCTGGTGTTAAATCAGACATACAGAATTCCATATTTGACCTCCTGAAAATATAACTGGCCAAAGAGTACTCATAGTTTAACACTATACATTCAGATTGATTTCTTCTGAGGTTATATCAGACTGAAAAAAAGTCCATATTTGACTCACTGAAAATTGTTCTGGCCATAGACTACTCGAAAATTCAACTTTAAATACATACTCATAGACTCCTTTTGATGCTTCATAAGCCATCTATGGCCATATCTGACCTATTGAATTTATTTCCGGTCACTTTCTATACATTCTCGTTAACACCTTCTGATATTACGTCAGCCGAAGTCCATATTTTGACCAAAGAAACATATTTCTGGCCAAAGAGTCCTCAATCTTGAACTTTCTACGCATACTCATAATCTCCTTCTGATGCTTCATAAGCCATATATGGCCATATCTGACCTATTGAACTTATTTCCGGTCAAAGGGTCTTAAGTTTTAAAAAAAGTTATAGACTATTTTTGATGAAAAATCTGCCATACAGAGTCTTTGAATTCTGTATACAGAGGTCACTTTTTGACTTACTGGACATAATCCTGGCCAAAGAGTACCTGAACAATTAACTTGCTATTCATAAAGATTGACTTGTTGGTTATATTAGCCATACAGAGGTCCATATTTGACCCTAGGCAAATATTTCTGGCCAAATAATCCTCCATCTTGAACTTTCCATACATACTCATAGACAACTTCTGATGCTTCATAAGCCATATGGCCATATCTGACCTATTTAACTTATATCCGGTCAAAGGGTCCTCAAAAGTTTTTAAACAATATAAAGTTATAGACTACTTTTAATGAAAAATCTGCCAAACAGAGTCTTTGAAATCTATCTTTCTAAAGATATTGACTCCTTCTGGTGTTAAATCAGCCATACAGAATTCCATATTTGACCTACTGAAAATGTAACTGGCCAAAGAGTACTCATAGATAAACACTATACATTCAGATTGATTTCTTCTGAGGTTATATCAGACTGAAAAAAAGTCAATTTTTGACTTTCTGAAAATTGTTCTCGCCATAGACTACTCGAAAATTCAACTTTAAATACATACTCATAGACTCCTTTTAAGCCATATATGGCCATATCTGACCTATTGAATTTATTTCCGCTCACTTTCTATACATTCTCGTTAACACCTTCTGATATTACGTCAGCCATACAGAAGTCCATATTTTGACCAAAGAAACATATTTCTGGCCAAAGAGTCCTCAATCTTGAACTTTCTACACATACTCATAATCTCCTTCTGATGCTTCATAAGCCATATATGGCCATGTCTGACCTATTGAACTTATTTCCGGTCAAAGGGTCCTACGTTTTAAAAAAGTTATAGACTACTTTTGATGAAAAATCTGCCATACAGAGTCTTTGAATTCTGTATACAGAGGTCACTTTTTGACTTACTGGACATAATCCTGGCCAAAGAGTACCTGAACATTAACTTGCTATTCATAAAGATTGACTTGTTGGTTATATTAGCCATACAGAGATCCATATTTGACCCTAGGCAAATATTTCTGGCCAAATAATCCTCAATCTTGAACTTTCCATACATACTCATAGAAAACTTCTGATGCTTCATAAGCCATATATGGCCACATCTGACCTATTGAACTTATATCAGGTCAAAGGGTCCTCAAAAGTTTTTAAACAATATAAAGTTATAGACTACTTTTAATGAAAAATCTGCCAAACAGAGTCTTTGAAATCTATCTTTCTAAAGATATTGACTCCTTCTGGTGTTAAATCAGCCATACAGAATTCCATATTTGACCTACTGAAAATGTAACTGGCCAAAGAGTACTCATAGATTAACACTATACATTCAGATTGATTTCTTCTGAGGTTATATCAGACTGAAAAAAAGTCAATATTTGACTTTCTGAAAATTGTTCTGGCCATAGACTACTCGAAAATTAAACTTTAAATTCATACTCATAGACTCCTTTTGATGCTTCATAAGCCATATATGGCCATATCTGACCTATTGAACTTATTTCCGGTCACTTTCTATACATTCTCGTTACACCTTCTGATATTACGGCTGCCATACAGAAGTCCATATTTTGACCCAAAGGAACATATTTCTGGCCAAAGAGTCCTCAATCTTGAACTTTCTACACATACTCATAATCTCCTTCTGATGCTTCATAAGCCATATATGGCCATATCTGACCTATTGATCTTATTTCCGGTCAAAGGGTCTTAAGTTTTAAAAAAAGTTATAGACTACTTTTGATGAAAAATCTGCCATACAGAGTCTTTGATTTCTGTATACAGAGGTCACTTTTTGACTTACTGGACATAATCCTGGCCAAAGAGTACATGAACATTAACTTGCTATTCATAAAGATTGACTTGTTGGTTATATTAGCCATACAGTGGTCCATATTTGACCCTAGGAAAATATTTCTGGCCAAATAATCCTCAATCTTGAACTTTCCATACATACTCATAGACAATTTCTGATGCTTCATTAGCCATATTGAAGTCCATTTAGAAGTCCATATCTTGACGGATTGAATTTATTTCTGGTCAAAGGTTCCTAATTGGTTTGAAACTATATAAACTTAGAGACTCCTGCTGTTAAATCAGCCATTCAGAATTCCTATTTGACCTACTGCACATATTTTTGGCCAAAGAGTCCTCATCTTGATTTCTTCTATACATACTCATTGACTCCTTCTGATGCTTCATGAGCCATATATGGCCATATCTGACCTATTGAACTTATATCCGGTCAAAGGGTCCCTCAAAAGTTTTTAAACAATATGAAGTTATAAACTGCCTTTGATGAAAAATCTGCCATACGAGTCTTTGAACTCTATCTTTCTAAACATGTTGACTCCTTCTGTTGTTAAATCAGACATACAGAATTCCAAATTTGACCTACTGAAAATATAACTGGCCAAAGAGTACTCATAGATTAACACTATACATTCAGATTGATTTCTTCTGAGGTTATATCAGACTGAAAAAAAGTCAATTTTTGACTTTCTGAAAATTGTTCTGTCCATAGACTACTCGAAAATTCAACTTTAAATACATACTCATAGACTCCTTTTGATGCTTCATAAGCCATATATGGCCATATCTGACCTATTGAATTTATTTCCGGTCACTTTCTATACATTCTCGTTAACACCTTCTAATATTACGTCAGCCATACAGAAGTCCATATTTGACCAAAGGAATATATTTCTGGCCAAATAATCCTCAATCTTGAACTTTCCATACATACTCATAGACAACTTCTGATGCTTCATTAGCCATATTGAAGTCCATTTAG
>JARPMJ010003568.1:0-90472 GCA_033366665.1 Phoxinus dragarum
TATTCATAATTCAGAGTCCTCAATCATAATGAGGCACATGGGGTCTGACCGGTAGTAATATCAAAGCATCTGAGGAAATGTATTATTAAAAGTATATTGTTTCCAATCATAGACGCAGTCGGTGACTCATTATTTATTGTGGGGTAAACAAATCAGTTACCATGATACAACACAACAACATCTCAGCATGTTTTATTTTTTATAAAATAAGCCAAATCTATCCACCTCACTATACGCTCCATAGCGCTTTGCGCAAATTATGGGTGTAACTTCCATTAAACTGTAAACAATCAGTGAAAGGCTCGCTCTATGAATGCAATACGGTAAAAAAGTGTCACAATGAGATGACTTTAATCTACTCACTGAAAAAAACAATAAGTAAAATTTACTTAAGTTTTCTTTAAATAAACTTAAGTAAATGTCACATATGGAATTACGTAAACTCTACTTAGCTAAGTTAAGTGAAAGTAACTAAGAAAATAAGTAATTTTTACTTGGCTAGTAACAGGTTGAGTAATATCTATTTAGAAGAAGCTTCCTTTGCAATACATTTCACTCAGACAATATAATAATTAAACCACACTTTTAAAGTGTATGCTTTACTTAGATACAATAATTAATTGATACAATAGATATAGTGTGTGTGTGTCATCATATCTTCATTACAGAAGTTGTATGTGTGAACGCAGAGGCCTCAATAGACAATACACATGCGATTGTATATGCAGTGTGTCTTCAGCGGTTTAACCTTTATTTGTCAACACATCATCTAACAATGTTTTTTAGTTTGGTCTGTTCTGTTTTATTTTTCTATTTTCTTATTTAGTTCTATTATAGTTTAGTAACAATACAATACAATGTACAATATATTTAGTTTATATTGTTTAGTTCTGTTCTGTCATTGTCAATAATAACTATGAATTTATTAACTATTCAAAATGTATAAATAATTAAGAATATTTCAATGAGAACCCATCTTGTCTAAAAAAACAAACAAAAAACATAAGGCTTCCTAAAACATCCACTGGCAGGAACGCTGGCCTTTTAGTACGTTTCCGATATCTGACCTCTTCAATATATCTGCAATCGGAGTGTCCCCTCTTAGTGTTTGTAGTTTGTTCATGATCTGTTTGTATCTGTGTTTGTTATTTTCACACCCGTGGGCTTTCTCTGCTTGTCCATCACTGTCAGTCCAACAATCACACTGACTGATTTTCAACCACACACACAGCGGCAAAACAAAAGACCAATGAGCAATAGGCAGGGTTTCTCATCACACAGTTATCTCATCATTATGAGGCTGAAATAGAGAACTGACATCGCATTTTTTAGAGAATGCTAAGGAAAGGATGCCTCCTTCCGATTTTCCAAATGGGTTGCCTGAAAAACTTAAATAAAACGCACAAAATAAAACAGTAATCCTAGCAGGGTCAGAGGTCATTTAGGAATCCTTTCCACAAAGCGATCTCTACCAAGAGAGGTGAGCATGTGAAATATATTTTTTTAATGTATTCAACATTCCCAGCATGAAACTGGATCATCTGACTCTTGTAACGCTCATAAACAATCAGTAGAGGAAACATTTCACATTTAACGTAGTTAAAAGGGCACCTATGCAAAATTCACTTTTACATGGTGTTTGGACATAAATGTGTGTTGGCAGTGTGTGTACACAACCAGCCTATAATGATAAAAATCCAACCAGTGCTTTATTTTAAATCCCCATAAATCATAAGCACTGTCTCAGAACGAGCTGTTCTCAGAATAAATGCAATGTGACGTAGAATTGTACAAGCCCCGCCCACGACTGTTGATTGACACTGCAGTTTGAGCGTAGACCCGCCCTGAGTGAGCTGGACACAGGCCCCGCCCACGACTGTTGATTGACACTGCAGTTTGAGCATAGACCCGCCCTGAGTGAGCTGGACACAAGCCCCGCCCACGACTGTTGATTGACCCTGGGGTTTGAGCGTAGACCCGCCCTGAGTGAGCTGGACACAGGCCCCGCCCACGACTGTTGATTGACACTGGAGTTTGAGCGTAGACCCGCTCTGAGTGAGCTGGACACAGGCCCCGCCCACGACTGTTGATTGACACTGCAGTTTGAGCGTAGACCCGCCCTGAGTGAGCTGGACACAGGCCCCGCCCACGACTGTTGATTGACACTGCAGTTTGAGCATAGACCCGCCCTGAGTGAGCTGGACACAAGCCCCGCCCACGACTGTTGATTGACCCTGGGGTTTGAGCGTAGACCCGCCCTGAGTGAGCTGGACACAGGCCCCGCCCACGACTGTTGATTGACACTGGAGTTTGAGCGTAGACCCGCTCTGAGTGAGCTGGACACAGGCCCCGCCCACGACTGTTGATTGACACTGCAGTTTGAGCGTAGACCCGCCCTGAGTGAGCTGGACACAGGCCCCGCCCACGACTGTTGATTGACACTGCAGTTTGAGCATAGACCCGCCCTGAGTGAGCTGGACACAAGCCCCGCCCACGACTGTTGATTGACCCTGGGGTTTGAGCGTAGACCCGCCCTGAGTGAGCTGGACACAGGCCCCGCCCACGACTGTTGATTGACACTGGAGTTTGAGCGTAGACCCGCTCTGAGTGAGCTGGACACAGGCCCCGCCCACGACTGTTGATTGACACTGCAGTTTGAGCGTAGACCCGCCCTGAGTGAGCTGGACACAGGCCCCGCCCACGACTGTTGATTGACACTGCAGTTTGAGCGTAGACCCGCCCTGAGTGAGCTGGACACAGTCCGCCATTATTTCGACGCTGGAGCAGCTGCAGAGTGTCTCCGAAAGCGATTGAGGCGTTTTGTTTTTTGGATGTTAGAATAAACATAGCAGTCTTCACTTACTCTCGTTGTTACTCGAGGATTGATCAGTACAACTGCTCTCGTGATCCAGCTTATAGTCTCCGGAGCGACAGGACTAACGTTACTGATCACGGCAGAACTGAAAGTGAGAGCGAGCACTTTATGACAGCTCGAGCTCATCGAGTCGTTTTACAGATATACAGTTTACCCCGTTTATAAAGCACCCACTGAAAAGGTGTGTATATATTTGTTTACTGTTAGTTGTAACGAGCGTTTTGTGTACTTCGCTGTGTAACGTTATGTTCCATGATAATGAAAGAGAGAGAGAGAGAGAAAGAGAGAGAGAGAGAGAGATTATGGATAAGACTTAATGCGGACTTATATAAATGTATAAGTGTTTATTCTTACAGTGATTTTCTGCAGCAAAACTAACGCTTCATCTTCTGTGTGATGTACAATAAACTCAATTGAACTCATCAGTATATTTTGGTCATCATTCAGACGGGCGTCTACTACAGCAGGCTTGTATTTATAGTGGAGCAGATGGCATATAAGTTATAAACATAATTAAAATAAACATACCTGTTCTATCTCTTTTCAGCATATATTCTCTAGCTCTGTGGCATTATTGTCCGACTCGAACACCGTTACTGTGAGTTTCTGCTTTTGATATTATCATCTTTCTGTGAGATGAGATTGTCCTGGCTCTGAGTGCAAGCTGGTTAGGCTCCGCCCCCTGTGCGTGGAACCACATCTCATTAACTTTTAAAGGAGACACACTAAAATGGTGCGTTTTTCTCAGCCCCCAAAAAATTACAATTTAATTTTGCTGTAAAAAATTATCTGTGGGGTATTTTGAGCTAAAACTTCACATACACACTCTGGGGACATCAGAGACTTATTTTACATCTTGTGAAAAGGGGCATAATAGGTGCCCTTTAAAGCTACATTGTGTAGGATTTTATCCCATCTAGCAGTGAAATTGTATATGACTACCAACTGAATATTACTTTCTAGACACTCCCAATCCGAGGGCGTTTTAACTCATACGCTGGTCGTATTATCTCAAATCTGCCGGCAGTCGCGAGTAATCTCCCCTCGCATTTGTCACGGTGCCACTGAGTGTAAAAACGCGAAAGGCGAAGCTTGAATTTCCAGGTATGTCCCTCTTTGGCTAATGTATTTTCAAGATGGAGGCGCAACATGGCTGCCGCCATTCGAGTGACTCGCTCGTATGTATTATAAATGTCAGATTCTACGCTTACGAGAATACTTGATTAGTTGGTAGAAGTAATTATACATTAATGAGCACATATCATTTTGAAAGAACAAAGTGTTTTTTGCTAAGAATCAACTTAAAAAATTACACAGTGTAGCTTTAAGACGGCATTCAGGAATGGAGTTACGCGTCTTCAATCCATAAGAAACAGACAGCATTACATGTCAAAATCTATTGCTTTAATAATTTCTAATATTAACATTAACATTTTCGGCATTCACACAGTAATATCATACAGAGAGGTATTCAGACCAACAAACATGAATGCGATTGATGTTAAAAACTGAATGTGATGATTTAAATAAATATCACAAATAAATACTCCCCTACAAAAATATTTGGTCCTAGGCACATCTTCTGTGTCTTCAGTAATAATACACACCGAATGCAGCGGCCACACAGAACAAGCTGTCCTATTAGAAAAAAGAAAGATAAAGAAATCACATTTCACAGTCATTTTAATGCAAAGTCAGTAAAAGTCCTCACTTACGTTCATATATATATCTTGAGCACAGCTGTCAGTGTCTGCATCCCAGAAGCAGCGTGCACCCATCCTATCAAAACATATTTAGTGAAAAAGATTGAAGATTTTGAGATTGTATCTACTATAATAATGATTATTTTTGAATATGTAACTGACAACACTGCACTTTTTCCTTCGATTGTAATGATGATCTTTAAAGTACAGTATGTAAACATCTGGGATAAGGCCTTATTGAAAGGTTCTTGACAAGTTAGATCTGCATACATTCAACACTGGGTTTCAGGTGCCCTGCGATATTGGTTTCATAACATGAGACCACAGTGAGTCAGATTACACCTTACTCGATGTGGGTGTCCTTAGAAAGATCAGTATACTCAGTAGAAACCTCATCTAAGTGGCAAACAACCCAAAGGTCACAGCTAAACATCTGAGGACACGTCTTGCACGTGATAATGTCTGTGGTTGTGGGTCTATACCGTATGAAGAACGCAGAACGAGTGCTCGGGGTTTGCTGAAGACCATCCTGTTTTTTTTTCTTCTCACAGTTCATTAATTTTCCTAAGATGTAGCCCATTACACTTACTTGACTCCCTCTCCACGCTGCTCTCCAACAACCACCTGCACAATGAGCTTGTATCTGTCAAAGCCCACATCTGAGAAGAGCAAAAATATCATCACTCTATGCTTATACTCAAAGTATCAAACACATTCAACGTTTCTAGCCAAAAACATACTTTAGTGAAATATTAAAACAAGAAAAAAGGTTATTTTTCAGGATAGAAGCACTGTTCGTGCGCTGTAATGTTTTTAATGTTGCTGTCATTAAGCTAACTCAATATTGGCATCTTTTTTTTTTTAAACAAACAACAACAACAACAACAAAAACCTCCTGGTGCCAATAAAACTCTGGAAAACTCTGGTATTGTGAAAATTGAAGTAGTATTAATCTTTTAAACAAAACCCAGCTAACAGGGAACAGTCCTCAAGAAGTTTGGCTAACAAGTTCTCTCAAAGTTGTGAACAAATTAAAATTATTCCATTACCGTTGGTAGAATAGTTGTTCAGAGCGATCTGGTATTTAATAATGTTTTACAAAACGTTCGCACAGAAACATTACCTATATCGTTAATTGAAAACGTTTAGGTTGAACGTGTTTTATTTTTGTAAATGTTGCTATTTGTTTCAGAATGACCAGAGAACATTGAAAAGTAACGTTCCCAAAATGTTTGTCAAATTATTAAAAATATATTTCGATGACGTTTTGAACATTCATATGCATAAATATTGTTCTTAACTTAATTGCAATATTAGCGAAACGTTCATAGAACATATTTTTTAGGGCTGTGCGATATTGAAGAAAAATGCGATATGCGATAACTCCTTAAATAATGCGATATTCGATATGCGATACGATAATGCTTAAAGTGTGTAAAATAAACTTAAATTATCTTTAAAATATATTAAAAATGATATAACCTACATGTGTTTCACATTCTTCTCATGACAAGAAAGTGAACATCAGCGTTTTACTGTAGCATAAGAAGTGTTATTTTAACATCAGTGTAAACCACAGGGCTTCAGGTTATCCTACATTAGGTTTATTTAATAAAAGATACTGAATCATAAAATATAAAAATAAAACATTGCTTAGTTTTCACTGTATGAATTAAATATATCCTGATACTTAAAGCTAAAAAAAAACTTAGTCTTTTGTTCATGACCCCATTTATTGCAAGCTGTTGCGATATGGATATTGCGATATATACATTTGCGATATTTCGATAAATTCGATATATTGCGCAGCCCTAATATTTTTGTTAACTGGGTAAATTAACAGATTAATTTTAATTCGCGGAAAAAACACGACGTCAATACGTTTTTAAACACAATAAACGCCCCTTTCGTCTTTTATAAAACGATTACCTGAGTAAAGTATTTTTCGCCCTAAATATTACTCAAGCACTGCAGTAAAGTAAAGTTACTCAAGTATTAAATCCCTGTCAGCAAGAAACCGACTAGTATCGGCGCTTCTTACCTTTCAGCTTGTTTTTAATAGAGTCTGCTAAAGATCTTGATAATGTGGGAACCTCGTCTGGATTATACTGCACTCCGTACAGCTGTTCCCGGAGGATTTCCCTGATGCACTCCTTTGCCACCCCTGCCTTGAATCTACGAAAAGGGTATTTGTTATCAAGTTTAGCAAGTTAATACGCCATAAATGCATTTTAGAGCTGTGCTTGTCCTGTTATAATTCATGTTAAGCTTAGCTAGCTGCCATTTTAACCGGCTATGTTTAGTTTTAAGCGTTGCAAAGGAACAACAGTTCATCTTACTTGTCTTTATAATTCGGTCTAATGAGATACGTGTTGGCTCCGGCATCCATGAATGAAAAACGTCGAGCTACACCGTGTACGTTTGGTGTGTGCAACCGTGCTTTCGCTTTACTGCTTTACCGTCGTTGTCATAACAACTCGGTTTCATCCGGGGAACGGTCTAAACGTCATGACGTCACGACCATGACCGGGTGCGTTCGGAGTAAAAACCCAAACCTAAACCATACGCCATGGATGGAAACGTGCTCAGCGTGTTCGACAGAGCCGATTCACATTGTCTTAAGAACGATTTCTGGATAAAAACATAACTATCCTAAATTAATTAATGAGTGTGGAACAGTGGAAGACATAATACATTAGTTAAACACAATAAAAAACATAATAGCTTAGGAAGGGTCACATTTTGGATGCTATGGACCATCAAATATTCATCAGACCTCAAGCGAGGGACCCTCATCCTGAAATTTAAAAGGCAGCTATATTTTAATGAATAAATACATTAATACTGTGGGGGGAAAATATATATAATTAATACAAATATTTAGTTTGTATTATGGTGTTTATTTGTGTATTCATTTTAATCAAATGTATATATTTCTTTAGCACATGTTGTATATTACTTATTTATTTAAAACAAATTGTCGCTGTCGAGCGGAAACCTTGCATCTCCAAAAACGCTATACTTTTTAGGAAATTAACATAAAAAAACAAGTTTTAAAAAAAAAAATTCAACTGCGCTGTCAAAGTTTTCCCTCAACTTTAGGTTTGGGTTGTTTAAAATATGCCTACGTTTTAAAATACATGCAGTCTATAAGCTTAGTCAATGTTTTCTGGAAGTTTATGCATGAACACACTTACAGTAGATATAGACATACACACACACACACTTCCTCTGTGGGATGGCGAAACTCAGGGTGGTCTCTCGGTGGTCTTGTGGTTAGATTGTGTGAGCACAAGAGAGATGAAATGATTTGACAAAACTGTAGGATCCAAAAACACATCACAAATATGTAACAGACCACATTTAAAAATGCACTGCTAAATATAACAATTTCTTTAGATTTTTTTAATTGCCTCATGCTATTGGTTTACAGAGAACTGAAAGTGAACAAAAGAGGGAAAAAAAAGTCTGAATGCGATGCCAGTTCCTGTCTGTACCTCCCACTGAAAGACGGAGGTTTTCTTCTAACAGAATGTAGTGCTGAGCATAAATCAGCAGAAACGGGAGGCGTCTTCATTTGCTCTCTTCCATCTGCAGCATGAAGTGTGAACTCAAGAACAAACTCTTACTTTTAACATTCATGTACTTGATTCTTAATGGTGAGTAAAAGTCTTCTTCTTCTTTTTTTTGGTTTGTTTTTCCGGTCTGTTGAATTCGCTGATTTGTACGGCATTTTCACTTCAGATTTGCAAACGTGTTTCTTACATTAAGAAATGTTAATATTTTTGTACACTCAAATTGGTGAAAACACTGTAAATCTATTCATTTAATTGCATAAATATAATATATTTAAAATAAATGCCGCTTGATTTGATATTTCACATTTTCCATCTGTTTAAGTGTTCAAATAATGTACTTTTTTGTCTACTGTAATTACACATAAATATATTTTTATTGAAAGTTTTTGTAGTATTGTACAAAGAAAAAAAAAGAGAGTCAACTGAAGTACCGAAAAATTTCCTTTGACTCATGGAAAATGTGAGAAAGCAGAGATCTGCAAAACAACCTTTTGAAGAGTTTCAGACCTTTATCATACCGTCATGTTGATAATGAGATAACTCTCTTTATTTAACACGAAAAAGAAACATCATGACACAGACGGTTTTTACTGTGATGTAGGGGAGTTTGGGTTTACTGAAGTTGTCCGATTTTTCATTTAAGTTAATATTTTTTCAGTTTAGGTTTCTTTATACACACAAAAGTTAAGGTGACACTTTAAAGGTCTCATTTGTCAACATTAGTTGGCACGCATTCACTTACATGAACTAACAATGTTTTTACAGCATGTATTAATGTTAGTTAATGCAAATCTTCCCATTCATGTTATCCACAGCGTATGGATTATTGTTAACAACAGATACAACTTTTGATATCAAAAAATGTATTAGGAAATGTTGAGATCAATTTTGGTCAATATTGAAATCGCGATTATTTTCACATGATTATTGGTGTGAAAAAAAGTTTTATTTCACGATATGAGAAATTTTACATTTGAAGACATAGTCAACAGTCAGCAATACAATAAGAACAAAGAAACTAATTACAAACAAAACAGACAAAATTAATTTAACTGAACAAAAATACATTAGTGTTTTATTTTGTTCAGGAAGATGTACTAACGGTGGTATTCAGATAAGTAATACCTACAGCAAAAATGGAATAAATCAAATGTAAAATAGCACTGTATTTTTTTTACTGTATAGTTAAATATGAAATAAGCCTTATTAAAGCTACTTAATTTATTTAGTTAATGTTAGTAAATGATTATCCTTTGTCTTTTGTCGTTTGATTATCAGCAGGTTTATTAGGCTGCTGTCTCTTTAAGACCGAATGCACGGAGGCAATATACTGTTACACACGGTGTATGTTCACTTAAGACAAAACCGGCTGTGTTTACGAGAATACTTGCAAAAACGTGTAGGCTATTTGACCGCTTAGGCGTGTATCTGAAGCCCACGTATACTTTGCAAATCTGCGTTCGGCTCTCGTGTCGGTGCGCACAGAGAATCTCTTTTATGGCTTAATGTGCTTTTAATAATACGGTTTAATGCCGAGGTTTAGCAACAGTAGACTGAATTTTACAACAATCACTTATTTGGCTGATTGGAGGTTTGAAACGTTTAGGCTTTTAGGGAGGAACGAAAGAGCACAGCCCTATGTTGAAGTATTTGTCATTGTTAGATCATGATCATTTATGAATGAAACTTTATTTACCAAAATTTAAATCTTGGCTCCCAAAAAAAAAAAAAAGTGTATTGATGATTGGGGCAAGTTGTCCCAATGAGAACCTGCCATTAAACAGTTAAATCTTTTAAAGTGACAGTGTGATTTTTTTTTTATTTCAGTGGAATCAACGCATGAAGAAGTCAGTGGCGGTACGTCGGAAGAGAACATCACCGTTAAATTCACTTTTAAAGAATCTTTTGTCAACAGTTTCCCCTATCTGTACAAAAATGACATCAAGAAAGAAATTTGCAAACAAACGTATTGCTCAAAAAGATTTGTACTCAGTGATGTGGAAAACAATACTGTCACACTACACATCACAAATCTCTCACTGGAAGATGCAGGACTGTATAATCTTGTGGTACTTGCTAGTGGTGAAACCCCGTTTATAGCGAGCAACAAAATCTATATTACAGTCAAATTATCGAATAAAACAACAGGTGAGTTTCCTCTTAAAACCTCAATTTTGTATTGGTTTTGTTCAGTGAAATACTCGTATCACATTATGTGCTGTTGCCATTGGGTCTGCATTTTTAGATTATTGTAATGCTTTTATTAATAATAATTAGCCGTTTATAAAGATGTGCTTTTTCTTTCAGAAAATATACTCACAACTCCGCATGAAGGCGTAGTGACGGATCCTCCTAAACTGGAGACATCGGAACAAAAACCATTCATAATTTTCATCTCTGCATCACTCATAATATGTATATGTATCTTTGTGGGCATATTGTGCTGGTTTTACAGGACCTATCTAAGAAAACCAGGTAATATATGCTAGTATTATTATTTTATACAAATAGATGTATTTTATCATTCTATAAAACAGCTGCTTTAAGAGTTGGTTTGGGTGATTTTAACAATTAAATGTTTGTAAGATTTCAAAGTTGGAACATCAGACAAATAATGTTTTAAGTGCATTGTGTCATCTCATGCTGAATTCATAACTTCTGGTGTGCACTTTAAAAGATTGGGGTGTGTTTTAGAAAGAAATTAATACTTTTATTCCACGTTGATCAAAAGCGACAGTAAAGATAGTTTTAATACTACACAAGATTTCTATTTCAAATAAATACTGTTCTTTTGAACTTTCTATTTATCAAAGAATCCAGAAAACATAATCAGAAATGTTTCTTAGGCATCAAATCATCATCATATTAGATTGCTTTCTGAAGGATCATGTGACACTGAAGACTGGAGTAATGATGCTGAAAATTCAGCTTTGATCGCAGGAATAAATTACATTTTACAATGTATTCATATAGAAAACAATCATTATTTCACAATATTACTATTTTTACTGTATTTTTACTGTTTTTGATCAAATAAATGCAGCCTTGGTGAAACTTCTTTCTAAAACATTTGATCAAATCTTATGGACCCAGACTTTTGAATGGTATGTTGGGACATAATTGGCATTTTCACTTGGGGACACCGGCTTCAAGTATTTTAAAACATTTTGTCAACTAAAATCTAAACTAGAGAAAAAATAAGACAAATTTTCTATAAAAAGAAATAAAAATAGAATGGAAAAAAATATGAAATTAAAATAAGTACATTTGCAGATTTACTAGCCTATTAGCTAGAGATTTATAGCACTGGGCTGAGGAAATGCTAAAAAAAATAAACATTATTCAGCTTTTTTATGTTTAGGAAATGGTCTGTATTGACATTTTCTAAAGTTGACATCAGAATTAAGTAATTTTATATAAGTGGCCATTTTAGCCTATTATAAGATCATGCAGTTAGGAAGTTTGCTTGTGGAAATCTAATTAGCATATCAGTGCTAACTGTATGCTAATTTTAAATGCATGGCTTCTCAGATGCAGAAAACCCAGCAGTTCAGAACAACAGAACAACACAACAGGTATGATCATGACCTCTTTATTTCTCTAAGCTACTCAATAACATTTAGACACTAATTCCAGTTCAGCTCTGATTCTTCACTTTTGGTGTTTTATGGCTTGGCCTTGTTAGCAGGGACAGTGTGGGAGATCCAGTGCTGTGGTCGTCAGCTGTGTGGAGTATGGAGAGTTAGACTTTCAAAATAGACCTGAAAGCAATGACAGGGTAAAACCTGCCGAGGCGATATCAAAGGCCCAGGACGGAGTGGAATATGCTGCCATCATTTTCCCTCAGCAAAAACAGACGCCGAGTGGGCGGATGAGAAATAAACAGCAAGTACCTGCCATTAAGAGATAGTCAGAGTAAAATCATACTCATATCACGCATTGTCCACTAAAGTCTATTTTAACATTTGCTCATGTAAACCTAATATATACTATTTGGGAGAAAATCGTGAACAGTTTAGGACTGTTATGACTTTTGATTATTATGATCACAAACTGCCACATCCTCTCATGTTATCTAGTTCAAACTGATACTGTAAAGGTGCCACAGAATTTAACACTGAGTCATAGTGAGGTGCTAACCACAGAAGCCCCCATGAAGAAGCCTGAGGTACTTGAATGTTTTTGTTTGGTATTATGCTGCACAGGCTCACTGGAAAAAAACGTGCCTGTGGTGACATTTCTGCAAAATGATATTACGTAGCTGTTTCGCCACACTTTCGAGGTGAAATGTGTATTGAGTGGCACTGAAACTGTTCAGTTTTATCTGAAAAAGAATGTGAATCTGGCAATGTTTTTTTACGTTGGTTGTTGTACATATCGCCGCCAGTTCTACCAGAAAGACTTGGGAGTATAAATACTGTGACAATTAAACATTTATTAACAGCCCAGCAAGCAAACAAGTTCTTTGGCGTAGGCCCCGTTCGTACCTTGCAATCCGAGGGTCCGGACTCTGCATATCCTGCCTGAAGAAGAAGGCAGGGGCGCAGCCGACCCCCTGCGAGATATGGGACCCGTCTTGGTGGTGGTGGGGAGGATGGAGGTGAATGGAAGCGTCAGCATCTGCAAACTCAGACATGTACAAGTACCGATCTTTTATACCACAAGTATAAGAATATGATTGGATAGATGAGAAGGTAGTAAGTGACGTAACGATTGAGTCTTCCCGGCAGAACTTATGCTAAAGCTTTCATTTCTGAAATAAAATATCCAGTGAGTGGCGCTATAGGTTAATGTGCTATCCCGTTTGAAAATAATGTACCACCTAAACTAAATCCTATACCTTAAACCTAACCGATAGTGTTAACATGCGATAAAAATGCATTTGCTAAAGCAACCATGCCATTTCAGCTTGTGTAACAAAGGCCAGCTAGTAACAGCTGTGCAGGTAATTTTTACTCCCCTGATCCCAAGAGTCACACTTGTGACTGACGTTACAGGCTGCGGTCTTTAGCGTCCTTGTTAGTGCGCCCACCTCCAATGCCAGAAACGTCAGTTCAAATCCCGCTTGGAGCTGTGTGAGTAGAAATGGAGGGGTTGCATTGGTGCCCTGACCCAAATGGGAGTGAGGTTTAGGAAGTGAGTGTAACTGAGGCCAGCTAGTACGAGCTGTGTGAGTAAACAAGGAGTTATATTGGTGCCATGACCCAGATGGGAGAGAGGTTTAGGGGGGTGAGTGTAACTGAGGCCAGCTAGTAAGAGCTGTGTGAGTAAACCAGTGGTTACATTGGTGCCGTGACCCAGATAGGACTGAGGTTTAGGGGAGTGAGTGTAACTTAGGCCAGCTAGTAAGAGCTGTGTGAGTAAACCAGGGTTTATATTGGTGCCGTGACCCAGATGGGAGAGAGGTTTAGGGGAGTGAGTGTAACTTAGGCCAGCTAGTAAGAGCTGTGTGAGTAAACTAGGGGTTATATTGGTGCCGTGACCCAGATGGGAGAGAGGTTTAGGGGGGTGAGTGTAACTGAGGCCAACTAGTAAGAGCTGAGTGAGTAAACCAGCGGTTACATTGGTGCCGTGACCCTGGTGGTAGTGAGGTTTAGGAGAGTGAGTGTAACGGAGTTCAGCTGTGCTAGTAAACCTCACTCCCCTGGCCTCAAGAGGTGCACTGGCGACAGACACTAAAGACTGCGGTCTTTAGCGTTCTTGTCAGTGCCTGCCTCCCATGCCAGAAACATAGATTCAAATCCCCTTCAGATCGGTGCGTTTAGAACAGGAAGGGTTACACTCGCTTCTACAAGTCTTTGGGCTTTTTCTTGTACTCGGGCGCTTAGCATCAGTAAGCTTACCTGTACTAGGACCTGTCTCCGGTGAGCTACTGAGCAAGTTTACTCCCAGCTAACAGGGAACATTCTTCGCGTTCTGGCAAATGTTGTTCCAGTAACTTTAATAGAACGTTTGCTCAAAGTTATCTGGTCTTTAATAATGTTCTCTAAATGTCAGCACAAAAACATTATTTATACATAGTCTGTTTACTGAATTTTTGTAGTTGAATGTTCGCCTGACATTTTTTTTTAAATGTTACTACTTGTTTTAGAATGTTAATTTTTATTTCAGAATGTTCACATTCAAAAACGTTCCCATAATTTTTGCAAAATTATACAATTAAATTTCACTTTAAAGTTTGCATAACCAATGGAAAAACGTTTTTAAAACACTTAAACATTTTTTGGGCATTCAGAAATAATGGTTTCATAACTTAATGGGCAAATTAGCAAAAAGAACATATTTTTGTTAGCTGGGCTACATCAGAAAAGCCATATGGAGCTGGTTATGTGATTCAAACATCAAAATATATTTGTTCATATAACATACACTATGTGGAATAGTTTTGAAGTCATAACATACTAAGTATTATTAGTAGAACTATGAAAATATGAATCAATAATCTGCCCCATACTCATTAATTGTGTCAACTGGAATAAAAGTTGTCTGTTTGACTTTGTAGTGTTTTACTGCCACTAGTGTTCATTTCAACTGGAAACTGCCGTGAATTGTCTGTATTGGTACGGTTTTAAAGTTTTGCAAAAATGTAGGTAGAGGCACGTTTTTACAAGGAGGCTATGTTGCAACCACAAGCATATTATTGCTCATACTTGCACCGTCTGTGGTAAACACAGGAATGATACCTCAAACTGTGGGGCTTATGAAGAGAGGTTTATGTGCTATTACATTTATTAGAATAAGATTTATAATTTTATAAAACTGGCCAAAAAATCCCCAGGGCTTGACCTGAGTCATATCGAGACCCGGAAATCCTAGTGACTTGAGAGTGTGGGGCCAAGTTTTGCATTGACAAACATCACTCACATTTTCATCAGAAAATGTGGAAATTGGTTATGGTTTTGTTATACTCCTGCTGTTATTTCCCTATGCGCTACTAAAATGCTTCTGTATATCCTAACACTATTCATGTTGAAAATATAAGTGACTGTATTTAGTGTACTGTTATGTAAATTTTACATGCTGATTATTGCACTATGTTTGTACTGTAAATATTGTACTTGAATGATTTCTGTACTACATATGAATGTATAGCCACAAAGTATTCTCATAAGATTTGTAAAAATGCTAAAGGAGTTCAAAATATAGACATATTTACACAGTCTGTCATTTCTGAATCCTGATTTAAGAACAAAAGAAAAACTGCAATTGCTCTTTACACACAGTCCTGAACGCCTCTGAGCGTTTGTTTACTTCTGTCGGAAGGTTCACATAAGCATGGCCACGAAGATAACATCAGATGTGGCTGTGTGTGTTGGCAGTTGTGAGTAGGAGGGTTGATGGAGTCATAAACTGCGTTTTTAAACCGAGAGCTGAAGAAAAAGAAGACTTCTCTCTACTTCTCTCTCTGAAATTTCTGCGAACAGCCAAACCTAACATTTCAAACCACAAAACATGCAAACACCTTGAGAAGTATGACTCTAACCTGCATGTCGAACAGTTTCCAGCACCCACACAGGGCTTGTCCTGAATATCTAATGAGAAGCGGCCTATTAAAAACTGTGGGCCGATGCAAGTTTCACTTACTTTAGGTTTACAGTGAAATGCTTTCCTTTTAATCATCAAGATAACCACAGTAGTGCTGGTTAAGCATTTACCGTAGCCTACTCATGAGGAACCCCTGTGTCTAATTTTCCATTGATTGTGCTCATTGAGACAGTTACATCCTGTGACTGTCATTCAGGTAGGTCTTTTTTTTACATTTTATAGAGTCATATACTGGGTGCTTCTCATTTCTTATTTGTGCATCTTCATTTCCTTTCCTCGCTTATTAGCTCCACCCCCTTAGGATGCAAGGGAAAAATAAACGTGTGTATCCAATTATAAAATTGACCGTTATTCCTTTAGTGTAAATTATTGAAATTTCTTTCTTACTCTGGAATGTAATGGTTACTTTTCTGAAATGAGGCAGCCTCAATGACGTACGTGGCTGACAAATATGACCTCCGGAGGACGCAGCCTTAGAAATGAGACCATAGTGCCTTTAAAGCAGTGGTTCTCAACCTTTTTTACTCCAAGGCCCAAATCAATGCATGTGTGTGAAGTTTTAGCAAAAATACCCCACAGATATTTTTATATAGCATGTTAAAGTTGTCACTTTTTGAGGGTTTGCCAAAACGCACCGTTTGGTGCCTGGCCCTTTAAATACAAATGAGCTGCTGCAGAGGGCGGGGTTTCAAGAGCTGGTGTGTGTTAGCAGCTGCGATTACCTCACGCAGACACTAAAATGACAGAAACTGTTCTGCCTTTAATGTTAAAATGGAGTCAGACAAAGATGGAGAGACTCAAGAAGAAGTGACAACATGTAGAATGCAACAGGACGTCTCTGAATGGTTGGTTGATGAATTTATGTTCCTGATGTGGAGTTAACTATCTTCAATTAGCATATTCAGTCATGGTAATCTAGCACATAGAGTGACTTTCTATTGCATGTGAAAAGATGGATGCTAAAGTTTGAGCTGACTCACAAATGTACTCGACTACAACAACTCTTCCTCTTCTCAACATGGACTGCGTGTTCCCGGGGGCGGGGCTTATGTACATTTTAGGGTTGCTGATGTCACTAACCCGGGAGGAATGTCATGTAGTCCCTACCAGCCGTTTGTTGTAGTCCTTTTCTTTAAAGCAAATGTCTTCCTTAGATGCATACAAAAACATTTATAGAAACACTTTCATAAAAAAATATCAAAAACAATGTAGAGTATTTTCCTCATTCATACCCAGAGGATATAAAATTTAGGTCAAAAATCTTTTTACCTTCCCTCTGCAAAAGTCTCCGCTCCAAATTGCCACCCCTGCGTAATTGTGTTATCTGTTCTATGACAACAAAATTTAAATCCGAGATTGAGATGAATGGGACATCTCATTGAAATGACGCGCGACAGGAGATTTTGGTCTTTTCTTCTGATAGCGCTCAAATGTTCAATGATGCGTGTCTCAATTTGTCTATTTGTCTTACCTACATATTGTTTGTCACATGGACAAGAAAGATAATAGGTAAATGACATTGGTGGAGGCACATGTGACAAATTGTTTAATCTTATATGTACGATTCGTTATGCTACTGCGAAAGGAAAAACATCTTCTACGGATATGTCTACATGCCGCACACTTTAGGCAGGGAAAAAAAACGGTGTCCTTGTTAATACGTCCGTCAGGACTATTCTTTAATAAAGTGTTGAAGTCTCTAATGTTTCTCGCTCTATAATGTGAAAAAAGTGTTGGGATTCTCACCCACTGGATCACACTTAAGTATATACCAATGTTTTTTTTATCATGTTCTTGATCGCTTGACTATGTGCAGAATAAGTAGTGGTGCAAACTACAGAGTGGGACTTCTTTTGTTTATCCGATTTACATGGCGATTTTCGTCATTTTCGTACTTTCTCCAAAGCGATATCCCATTAAGCCATTTTTTTGGATAACCCCTGAGAATAAAACGCTTATAAATGATCACCAATTGCCATTCAAAATCTGTTTCAACACTGCATATACGTTTTAGTCGAAGAAATTGGGTGTAGGGTAGTCCTTTTTTTAATACAGATGGATGAGCGCTCGTAGCATGGAGAATACTATTTTTGTTCAAATTTGACTCGAGTATCAAGGAAGATGACAGAATGGGAATCGATTTCCACATTGAACTTGAGGGAATCCATTATTTTAAAAATCAACGAATTTGTCGAACAGCTGTCTGGACCCTCTAAAAATGCAAAATACTTCATCAACACATCGCTTCCACATAACAATATTATCTGAAAAAGGGTTATTATTCCAGATGTATCTATCTGATACATAACCCATAAACAGGCAAGCATTTTTGTAGATAGTATTTATCCTCAAAAAGATCTTCCTTCTTTTTGATCTACCTTTGGATCTACGCACCGCTAAAAGTCTTTAATCATCAGTTTGGGACTAATGTTTGGCGCCACCTGTCCATCTCCTTACAAACACACTGTAAATGAAAGATATACTTTTCAACTTAACTCATTCTGCTCAAATATAATACACAAATATAATATACAATGTATAATACAGATTTTTTTACTGCAGACATACTACTTAAAGGGATAGTTCACCCAAAAATAAAAATTACCTCATGATAGACTTGCCCAGAAGCCATCCTAGGTGTATATGACTTTATTATTTCAGCCAACACTATCTGAGTTATATAAAAAAATATCCTGACTCTTCCAAGCTTTATAATGGCAGTGAAAGGAGGACGAGATTTTGAAGCCCAAAAGAGTGCATCCATCCATCCATCATAAAAGTGACCCATACGACTCCAGGGGCCTTCCTTCATAAAGCTCGTCTGAAAGAAGAAAGTCATATACACCTAGGAAAGCCTTGAGTAAATCATGGGGTAATTTTCATGTAAGGGTGAACTATTGTCATGTCTAGTTTTGAATTTTGGTTCATGTTTTGGTTTTTGGTTTATGTTTCCTGTCTTGTCATGTGATTCCCTGGCCCTCATGTGATCCTGCCATGTGCTCCCCTTGTCAGGTGTTCTACATGCATGTTCTCATTGGTTTTTGTGTTCATTGCTTTCAGGTGTGTCTCATTAGTCATTAGTCTTTCTGTGTATTTAAGGCCTCATGTTTGCCGTGTATTAAAAGGAACCCTGACTATTAAGACACAAAGGCCTAAATATGCTACAACTGCTCTCTCCTACAAAACTATATAGTTAGAAATACATAAAATATTTTCATTATTTAAAAAATCCCCACAGTTTTTACAGAATTTGAACTACGAAGGCAGCCATTATTTTTGCGCGCGCAATGCAATCTGGGTCGATGACGAATATTGGTTGTGTTGGTTGTGTTCAGAACAGAGAGAGGTGAGCTAATGGCGCTAAGTTTAACTTTAGCTACATCCTAAAAGTGAATATAATGCCACATTGTGCAGCGTTTGGTTGTAATGTCCAGTCCAAAGGCAACAGGGGGAGTGATGTAAGCCTCCACTCCTTTCCAAAGGAGAAGAAAATAAGAAAAGAGTGGGAAGTTGCTTGCGGACGAGTACAACTCCCTAAAGACCCACGGCTGTGTTCCCGTCACTTCAGCCCTGATGCGTTTGAGGCATTTAGTCGGCTAAAAGAGCTCACAGGTGCAGCTAGTTACTCTGGACACTCTACTGCTAGGATGTAAACAACCCAGACGAATCATCGGACACTACGCCGATCATGGAGGTAACCGACAATCCACCAGATGCTGTTAATGAATCCACTGTAACGTTAGACCTACAGTGTTCTCCTAGTATGGTTGATGCAGCAACGCAGACGGATGTTAACCAGTCGGATGCAGCGGTACAGTGGCCAGCTGATGTGTACTACCTGGTAAAAAAGGACCATAGTTACACAGGTAAACATGAAATTGAGATGGTCAAACGTGTACAGGAGGATGACATTGATAACTCCCAGGATCTGTTCCTCTCAGATGATGAACTTGGCGAACAGAGTCAACCACAGTACAGTCACTTTGATCCGGAATACATTGTAAGTTCATCTGAGTTTTCTCAAAGCACCCAGGAATCACAAGCTTCAACCAACACGCATAAAGAAATGAGGCTTTTTCTAGTTTTTGAGGAACAGTTAAACCAATTGCTTCAGCGTTGTTTAAAGTGTGGCTCCCTGATTGTCCAGGAAGAAGTGAAAGAGCTAAAAATTGAAGGATCACAGTTGACACTTGAGATCACATGTGCTAACAGCTGTAGCTACAGATGGCAGTCTCAGCCTACTCTGAGTGGGACCAAAGGGAGAGGAAACTTGCTTTTAACAGCATCAGTTTTCTTCAGTGGCATACATTTTGCTAAATTTGAGCGTTTCTGTAGTAACATGAACCTCAAAACAATAAGTGAAGACACATACACATCACTAAGGAAGAAGTTTGTGTTTCCTGTCATTCATTTCTGTGCGTAGTGACTGTTGGTGAAAATAAAGCAAACGATGGCGGTAGATGACTTATTAAATTATTTATACCGATAGTACGATCGTCTGCTCTATACTTAGCCTACCCAGGACAGCTGCTGACAAAAAGTGGAGCTCTTTACAGCAAACGCTCTCGTTCTCGCTTGGCATGGGCAAGCAGTAGCCACACAGACACCATCTGTTTTGCCCTACTCTCGCTTCCTCAACTCTCTGATAATCTTGAGTGGGCTTATCGTCTTCCGCATTATTCTCCTGATTTAAGCCTATGGTGTGCTCGGGTTCAAACTGAAAAGGCTGAACGGCAGACGTATTCATCTCGCTACCTGTCAAAACGTAGCTAGCTAGCCGGTACGTTGGAAAACGAATAACCGAAGCTGCTAGAGCGGCTAGGCTACAACCAGGCAACAACCTATACACGTCACTACCCAGAATGCATTGAGACGTAAATAAATATGGCGGCCTCATTTTCTGCTTTTTTTAATAAAAACAAAAACATTTAGAGATTTTTTGTATTACCTTTTTATAGCTGACGCCCAATTTAATCTTATAAGGGCAACATGCTGCACTAATCAGGGTACCCTTTAAGTATTGCTACCTGTAACCTCTGGTTCATGTTCATGTTTAGAGTGCCATGCCATGCCTTCGTTTGGGATTATTTGAATAAACTGCATGGGTTTCCCTGTAAAAGTGCTTACTCTGCTCAATAATAAAGTAACTCAAAAGAATATATAACATTCGAAAATGTATGAGAAAGGTACAATTTGCCATTATATTACTTAAGTTTAATTGGAAAGGGAAGGCATTTGTCACAGGTCGGGGCGGGCCAAGCCAGACTGCACCCACCCCTGAAAACCGGGAACCACCTCGAGGAACGTGTCAAGGACCAGACAGACAAGAGAATAAAAATAATAAGTTTCTTTATGTTAAAAATGGTAAATTGGATAAGTCCTAATTAAAATCTTCTTCTTGCCGCCAGGGCAGTCCACTAGTCTCTGGACCTCCTGGGACAGGAGGGGAGGAACGATCGTGGCGGGCCGGAGGCTCGTTGAAGGGGAATCAGAGGGAATCCTCGCGCCGTCCAGGTAGGTCACTGGGTAAGTACTCCTCTACGGGACTCAAGAGGGGGTCGTGGTCATACGAACCCCATTCAGACTGAAACCAGGTAGGTATGCAGATGCGGGGGCGAAGCGAGTCACTGGTGTTACTCCGGAGGTAGGTACTCAGATGTGGGTCTCAAAAAACGACCAGCAGCATGTGTCCAAGTTCTATTTCATCAGAAATGATCTGAAAACAGGGCTTTAAGTGTAAAACTTGTCCTTTAAAGGAGAACTCCGGTCAATTTTAACATTGAGCTCAATTTTTTGTAAATTTGGAGTGCTGTCAATACAGAGAACAACGACAAAAATCGGTGTTGCCTACAACGTGTTATCCTCTTTTTAAAATTTGCACCCTATTGACTTGAATGGGGTCAAATTTTAAACCTGCTTTTATTTCTCTTATCATCCTTGATGTGTCATACAAGTGCCCAGCCATGTTGAGTGATTCCTTCAGAGTGAACACGAGTGAATCTGACTGTGAAAGATATTAATAAAAATGATGTTAATTCAGCCAGGACACATACATGAAAGCTTTAGCGTAAGTTCTGCTGGGAAGACTCAATTGTTGCGTCACTGATTATCTTCTCATCTATCCAATCACGTTTTAATACTAGAAGTATAAAAGACCCGTACTTACACTTGTCTGAGTTCGCAGATGCTGACGCTTCACTCGCTGCCAATTACTCACCCGCGTCTCGATTCCAATCATTACAACACAAAATCATATTGTTAATTTTACCAACTCTGACGGCGCGCGAGTGCAAGACACACGTGTAGGAAACCAGCGCATTCGGCTTTAAAATACTAATCTCATGAGAGACGATCTTCTAACATGGTTTTCAGTTCAAGTTCAAATTTCACTTTCAATGCTTTCAAGACGGTTCTCACGTTTGCGCTTCCAGCAGCCACGGTAAGATACTCTCTTATGATCAAACATTCAAACTTCATTCAGGGACTCACTTGGCTGTCATGGCCAGCATCTCCCGGCCGTGTATAAAACTTAATTCCTACAAGAGCAACTCAAGAGTAATGTCAGGTATATGCTGCGCAGCTGAGAAATTGATTCTACGCTCAAGTCAACAACATAATATCAAGTGTATCGAGGTAGTATCTTATCTGTATACCGTTACCTTACTTCAGGTAAGTATCGTACTAAGATTAACAAGATTAAGATTTAGTGGTATATATATAATAAAAAAAGTAAAAAAAAAAAGTGCTGGCCCACTCAGTGGCTAATTAAGCGACCCGATCCAGCTAGACGAAAGCAAAGGTCAGACATATTACCAAGCCTACTCAGGTTTCGTTCATCACAGCTTCACAGAATTATCCTATAGCGGCTGCTAACATCCTTTTGGGTCAAAGTGGTGGTAAAACTTGTATGTGCTAACGAAGCTCTGTTGCATCACTAAGGCAGATCTTCTCGTCAGGCGGTCATGCTATTTCTGAACGTTTATCTGGCAATCAGTAGTCTCTAATTTCATGATTAAGGTCGTGCTCATTCCTGGCCACTGCAATGCCATATCTACGCGCTTTCAAGCTTTAGTCTTCAGGCTTCAGACGGCTTCGCCCTTCAGCAACCCGGATCCATCACCCTGCCCTCCTCTAACAGAGATCATGTAAATTAGGTCAATCCAGCTAGACCATATTTCACTGAAGGCGTGGCTCCCAACAACTTAAAAGCTCAGACTCTGCAGTATTCGTTATAATGTTTTGCTTCTCTTTTCAGATTCCTCTTATTTCCCATCCTAATCACGGCCGGTCGTTCCTTCCTCGTCTACAATTACTAAATCTATGTGTGGTAGGTCTCTGGTGTCCCCAGGGTTTGGCTCGGAAAGCCCCACAGATATTTTCGTATAGGATGCCGGAATTGTCATTTTAGGGTGAGTGAAGCGCATAGTTTTTGTCTATCCCTTGGAGGCAGTCAGGCTACTGCTCCCTGCACAGGGGGCGGAGTTCCAACAGCTCCGCAGCTTCGCCTACCTCTCACAGTCAAATTTCTAAACTTTTAGCTTGTTCAAACCGGAGTCAGTCAAAGATGGAGAGACCCAAGAAGTGTCAACATGTAGAACTCACTTCCGGATGGTTAGGTCATGATTATGCAGCTTAGGCGTAGTTATCTTCTAGTCATTGTTTAGCTCATTATGTTTTGATATCTATAAATCATATCCCGGGGGCTGGATTTATGTAATTTTAGGGTTTGTGATGCCACTAACCCGGGAGGGATGCCGCTCAGTCCCTCTCAGCATTTGTCGTAGTCCTTAAAGCAATCTCGTTAAATGAAAATCTTCCATGGTCGAACTTTGAGTGTTGTAACTTTGCAGAATGTACTCTAGAATGATTCAAGTTCTGTTATCACATTAACAATTTCCAAAATTAGCAATAAATTCTGTTCCTTCTCATCTATGATTAGATTTCTTAAAATCCGCCCCAGATCCTCAGATCATTCACCCCTATTCTCACTTTCTAACGGAGCTCCTCTTTCCAAAAAGAGTCTTCCTCTGCATTTGAGTCTTATATAAGAACCGATCTCAAGATCATCCTCGAAGCTCAGCAAGCTCTGCAGTAACATTCAGGTAATTCCTATGCAACTACTGGTGGTGGTACCTCGTTCTATCTATCTGTTGATAGTTCAGCCTCGTCTATGTGGTCTACAAGGCTGTGTGGCCCTGCGTGGCCTTGTCTATGTGTGGCTCAGCGTGGCCTTGTCTCCGTGTGGCTCAGCGTGGCCTTGTCTCCATGTGGCTCAGCATGGCCTCGTCTCTGTGTGGCTCAGCGTGGCCTCGTCTCTGTGTGGCTCAGCGTGGCCTCGTCTCTGTGTGGCTCAGCGTGGGCCTCGTCTCTGTGTGGCTCAGCGTGGCCCTGTCTATGTGTGGCTCAGCATGGCCTTGTCTCCATGTGGCTCAGCGTGGCCTTGTCTCCGTGTGGCTCAGCGTGGCCTCGTCTCTGTGTGGCTTAGCGTGGCCCCGTCTCTGTGTAGCTCAGCGCGGCCTCGTCTCTGTGTGGCTCAGCGTGGTCTCGTCTCTGTGTGGCTCAGCGTGGCCTCGTCTCCGTGTGGCTCAGCGTGGCCTCGTCTCCGTGTGGCTCAGCGTGGCCTTGTCTCCGTGTGGCTCAGCGTGGCCTCGTCTCTGTGTGGCTCAGCTTGGCCTCGTCTCTGTGTGGCTCAGCGTGGCCTTGTCTCTGTGTGGCTCAGCGTGGCCTGGTCTCTGTGTGGCTCAGCGTGACCTTGTCTCTGTGTGGCTCAGCGCGGCCTCGTCTCTGTGTGGCTCAGCGTGGCCTCGTCTCCGTGTGGCTCAGCGCGGCCTCGTCTCTGTGTGGCTCAGCGCGGCCTCTTCTCTGTGTGGCTCAGCGTGGCCTTGTCTCCGTGTGGCTCAGCGCGGCCTCGTCTCTGTGTGGCTCAGCGTGGCCTCGTCTCTGCGTGGCTCAGCGTGGCCTTGTGTCTGTGCGGCTCAGTGCGGCCTCATTTATATGTGGCTCTGCGAGGCCTCTTCTCAGTGTGGTTCAGCGTGGCCTTGTCTATATGTGGCTCAGTGCGGCCTTGTCTGTGTGTGGCTCAGCATGGCCTCGTCTCTATGTGGCTCAGCGTGGCCTTGTTCATGCGCGGCATGCATATATACTTATAAACATATAAATGCATACTTCACATTCTTTATAGATCTACTGTCCCCGAAGATAAATGGAATTCTATTGTAAGCTATCGACTATGAGAATTGATATGTTCCATATTTGTTTTTCAGCTTACTAAACTTAATTTTCTATCTATTTTAGGATCTACACGACACACGGCTGGTGGGTATACTTTCCTTTCCGTTCTTTGGGGGTGGGCCCCGTTCCAGTGGAATTATTCTTCCACCCATTTTTGGGGGTCGGCTGCGCCCCCACCATCTTCAGGCGGGAAATGCTGAATCCGTACCCTCGGATTGCGAGTTACGGACGGGGCCTACGCCAAAGAACTTATTGCATGTGGCTTGCTGGGCTGTTAATAAATGCATAATTATCGATTATCTATTCTCCGAGTCTTTCTGGTAGAAATGAAAGCTTTAGTGTAAGTTCTGCTGGGAAGACTCAATTGTTGCGTCACTGATTATCTTCTCATCTATCCAATCACGTTTCAATACTAGAAGTATAAAAGACCTGTACTTACACTTGTCTGAGTTTGCAGATGATTCAAAGATTTCACCGACAGGTACGCTGAGGTGCAGAAGGTGACCCAGGCGATGAAGCACTTCCTCCCAAAGTGCTCCAACTCTGCAGCAGGCCGTGCGAAACGTCTGCTCAGAGCTCACAGCCTAAGCCTCAGCCCAACGCCTCTTCTCAATGCCGCCAGACACAGAGCTCGAGACCATGCTCTCTATCTTCCAGCCGCCGCACCGCGTGGCCCGCGGCCGAAGATCGCGTTGAAGCCAGAGGCCCCGAAATCGTCCTAGCACTCCTAGGAAAATGACGGTGTTCAAGTCCCGCTGCGGCCGGACTTCCACCGAAGTTTGCCGCTCGTCCAGTCCCAAGAAAAGTGACTGGTCCAGTGTATAAAGCAGCCAACAAGCCTGTTCCATTACCCGCTTGCCTGCACACAAAAGCCGTTTTCACGGCTACCCAGATAAATCCCTTAAAGAGCGTATTGTCTGGTGTCCCGGCCACGGCCGATGGTGTTTCATGTGTAGTAAGACTGCCCACTATTCTGTGCCCATCCCTACACACAAACAAATCCCCACACACGGGGCTCGCGAACATAAAATCGACTCAGATCGATTGCGCATTAAAAGTAGCAAACATGCCCACAACCCAGTGCCCACTAATGCTACCTCCTGCTTATCACACGGTTTCTGTAAAAACGAAACCAGTGTGCAGGCGCTCTGCTCAGGCGAGCGATGCTATAAAGGTGGTAAACGTGCCCGCTCCCCCCGCGCCCACGTCCACACACAAGCATTATGGTTCCTACGGGACTCGTCCAGCCCTCCCCCTCCCGGTTAACCACCGTAGAGGGGTCGAGCGCGGACATTCTGCCCGCTGTCATCAGCGCGGCCCCTGCCTCAGATGTTACGAGCACAACATTTTCGTCGCAGCTCACCGAAGCCGCTGTATCGCGAGCCGATCAAAGCGTGCTTCTCACTCAGCCCCTAGCAACCCGTGCAGATGCGTGGGCGAAGCTTCCCGGGGTTTCAAAATGGGTGCTAAACATCATAAAAGAAGGCTATTCGCTGCAGTTTCGCCGACGCCCTCGCCGCCACACGCCGCACGTCGAAAGTAGCACATCTACTTCGAGCCGAAATTCAGAAACTACTGAGCAAAGGGGCAAACTGTCCAGAATTTCTATCAAAAAGCGAGGACGCCCTGGCCCACTCGTGGCCTCGTCATCTTCTCTATGCTTTTCCCCCTGTCTCCCTCCTAACCCAGGGGGTGGAACGGATCAGGGAGGAAGGATGCTCAGTACTGCTGGTAGCGCCACTCTGGTCGAGCCAGCCCTGGTTCCCAGTTGTGATGCAGTTAGCAAGCACCGCCCCGTGGCCAGTGCCTCTGAGGAGGGATCTCCTTTCTCAAGCCAATGGTTCGATTTGGCATCCTCACCCAGAGCTATGGTCCCTTCACGTGTGGGCCATCAACGGGTATCCGCTGACCTCCCACAGGGAGTGTTAAACACGATCACGCAGGCCAGAGCTCCGTCTACGCGACGTCTCTATGCCTCTAAGTGGTCAGTGTTTTCTGGTTGGTGCACAGCTCGTGGCGTGTCACCTCCAGATTGCGGAGTGGCAGAGGTTCTCTCTTTCCTACAAGAGCTGTTGGATAAGGGAAGGTCCCCTTCCACGCTCAAAGTATATGTGGCGGCCATAGCGGCGTTCTCTGAAACAGCGCTTGGCCAGTCTATAGGAAGGAACGATTTAGTCATTCGGTTCCTTAAAGGAGCTAAGAGACTGAATCCCCCCAGACCTCCCACAGTCCCAATATGGGACCTTTCTACGGTGCTGGAAGCCATGAAGGGTCATCCTTTTGAGCCTTTACAGGAGATTGATCTTAAAGACAGTGTTTCTTCTGGCTCTCGCTTCAGTGAAGCGCATTGGGGACTTACACGCGCTCTCAGTGAGTGCTACGTGCATGGAGTTTGGGCCTAATGACTCTAGGGTTATACTCAAACCTAAGCATGGTTATGTACCGAAATCCCTAAATACACCGTTTAGGGCACAGGTCATTTCCCTGTCTTCCCTACTTGGGAATATGAGGACGAGAGTTTTCTCTGCCCGGTCAGGGCATTAAGAGCTTATGTGTCTCGCTCGTCTGCCTTCAGACAGACGGAGCAGCTCTTTGTTTCGTTCAGCGGGCGTTCTAAGGGACTAGCCGCTTCGAAACAGAGCCTATCCAGATGGATTGTGGACGCTATAGCTCTAGCTTACACAACCAAGGGCATACAATGCCCTTTGGGTGTCAGAGCGCACTCCACGAGAAGCATGGCTTCTTCGTGGGCCTGGTCAAGTGGGATTGCCTTGCAAGATATCTGTATGGGGGCAGGCTGGGCCTCCCCGTCTACATTTATAAGGTTTTATAACCTAGAGGTTCCCACTCTACAAGCCCAGGTTACTGTCGGTCTGGTATGGCCAAAAGTTGTTAGACTGAAAGTCTCAGTCTGTGATATATGGCTATGATAAATAGCAGGGCTGCTCTGAGCCGCCATTTTTGGACGATAGTGGCTAAAACCATAGACATCATATAGATAGACGCCCTATTGACCGCTACTGCCTACTAGCGCAATCGAGCCGTGGGGCCACCATCTTAGACCGGTCACCCGCTCCACTCAGTGTAATCTGTATGGCAGGTGCAATGAGCTGTCAGCGCATTTAATTAACCATACCTCACTGAATACCAAACTGATTTTCACGTGGGGTTTTTTTCTGCAAATGTCATTCATGTAGCTATGATACAGGACACATGGTTCGGCATATTTTAATATTCATAGTAGGCTTAACAGTAATATAATATTCTGATATAAGATATAAAGTGACCAGACGTCCAAAATCAAAATATGTGATGTAGGATATAAGGTATTTTATAAATCACACACTATAAATATGATAAAGAAGCAGAAACAGATAGTTGCAGTAAAGTAAGATATTTTAGTTGAAGTTGAAGAAACAATAATGATTTTGTCACGGGTGGGAGACGAGAGACGTGGATTCAAATGCAGAGGGATTTATTAAGAAGACAAAAGGTAAGGTACAACTCCAACACGGGGAAACAACGGGTAGGTACACACGAAACACGTAACATGTACAACGAACCAGCACAGGACAGCAAACACAGGAAGACTAAATAGGGAGGCAAACAAGGAGGGTAACGAGCAGGACAGGTGGGACAACTAAACCAATAATCAGATAACAAGGGGGAGGGACCAGACAATGACAAGAGCACAATTGCACCAAAATAACAAAACACCCATGTGCATCACCAGACAGGACAGACATGTGACATTACCCCCTCCCTACGGAGTGGCTACCAGACGCTCCATCAGACCAGGGCGGGACGGAAGGGACAGGCGAAGCGGACAGTTCATCAGGCGGCCAGGGCGGTGAAGACCCCTCGGGCGGCCAGGGCGGTGAAGACCCCTCGGGCAGCCAGGGCGGTGAAGACCCCTCGGGCGGCCAGGGCGGTGAAGACCAAAGCGGAACAGGAACAGCCCCTTGTTCAGGAACAGTCACAGACACCACCGGCTCAGGAACTGCAACAGCAACAGACACCACCGGCTCAGGAACTGGGACAGACACCACCGGCTCAGGAACAACAACAGCAATCGGCTCAGGAACAGCAAAAGACACCACCGGCTCAGGAACTGAGACAGACACCACCGGCTCAGGAACTGCGACAGGCACCACCGGCTCAGGAACTGCGACAGACACCACCGGCTCAGGAACTGCGACAGACACCACCGGCTCAGGAACTGGAACAGACACCACCGGCTCAGGAACAACAACAGCAACCGGCTCAGGAACAGCAAAAGACACCGGCTCAGGAACAGCAACAGACACCGGCTCAGGAACAGCAACAGACACCGGCTCCACCGGCTCCGACTCAGGAACAGCAGACACTGGCTCCGACTCAGGTATAATATTATTAATGTAGACAATGTATTAAAGGACTAATGGAATATAATTACAGTTTTTAATAATGTATTTAGGCTACTGGGTTTCATAAATGCCATAGAAACCATAAAGTTACATTTTATCTGTGGTTATCATGATCTAAATGCATGATGCTGGATGACCAATGGTTAATTTTAATAAAACTAAAGAATATTACCAAATAAAAATAATGTTGTTACTTTTTTTTAACAGATGTTACTGTTTTTGTTAATGAACATAAATTGTAGTTAAATCTGCATCCTAACTCAAGCTAATACTACTGAAATAAAGATATTTATTTTGTTAAGGAAAAATGACAAATGTTTGAATATGTTCTACCTCGGATTTGTGTTTGTCATGATGTGTTCTGACAATAAAGAGTAGTTTAAAAACACAACGCTCTGGTTTCTACAGCTTTCACTTAGGAGTAAAAATCTGTCTTTAAACTTGAAATAAATAAAGATTTGACATTTATCCATAATTATCGATATCGACTGATATAAAAAAAATATTGTGATATTTTTTTTTGGCCATATCGCCCAGCCCTAACAATAGGACTTAATAGGGAGTGAACAGGCTCTCCGTAGACGGGCTCTGGCCTAGCTAACGTGAGCTGGCTACGAATTCAGTACAGTAATATCAAAGATCCTTCTCAATTATCTGGTAATATTCCATTCACAAAATACAACCAAAAATACGGTAATGTTAAAATTTACTTGTGAAAAGTAATCCCGGGCCCTATTTGCGATGGTCCGCCGATTAGAACAGGAAAATGCTCCACAGTGCTCTGGAATCTAACTGCTGCTAAGCAACGAAACTAGGAGTACGACCGGTTTAAGATGGCGGCCATATTTCTCAGTGCCCAGCAGCCAATAGGGCATCTAGTCTCTATATAATATCTATGGCTAAAACCCCCTTCTTTCAGGATTCCCTGTGAGTCCCCTGGGTGATTATGCACTGTATGAACCCCAGCTGATCGCTCTGGGTCTATGGTGTCGGATTCCGGCATGCACGGCGTTTTACATTATGTTCCCCTAAGCGTAGTCTTACTACGCAGTACGAGAGAATCTCTCGTAAGAGAACGTACTCGGTTACTAACGTAACCTCGGTTCTCTCTAGAGAGAGGAACGAGTACTGCGTATCCTGCCGTGCATGCACTCTGGTTGCTTCACTGTTAAAAATCAGAGAGTTGAGCCTGCGAGCGCAATTTATAGCCCTAAGCCACGCCCGTTTCGGCGGGACGTGACGCAGAAGGGTGCGAAGCGCCCTCATTGGGTGTGACGTCACTCTAGGTCTCGCTCGATAGGCTCAAGCAGTTGCCCGCACAGCAGCCAATCAGCGCGCAAGCTGTCTCGCCTATGTCTATATGCTGCGTCAACGCGTTTTACATTTATACAAAATTAAGGATAATTTTTGGCTTCAGTATTCTCGTGGAAAAGGATTTTCCCCTAAGCGTAGTCTTACTACGCAGTACTCGTTCCTCTCTCTAGAGAGAACCGAGGTTACGTTAGTAACCGAGTACGTTTTGATGATTAGCCGAAAGCTTTGACTTAATGGAAAAATTATGTTGTTCTTTCACAGCACATTTCTCCATTTACAAACAACTGATTTGACATAGCTTTCACCAAAAGTGCTTTACTACAATCCACAATAGAGATTACAGTTTTAACAGCAGAAAACGGCTTGTACTGCCTCTATTCTTTCACTGAATCCTTAACATAGACTTGTAGACTTGGACCAGCTAAGAGAGATCATAAAAATCACAGGAACGCTAGTGCCAGATTTCATAATAAAGCTAAAAAGCCAAGCTGTGAGTGTATTACAGATCAATAGAAAACACTTACATACATTTAGACATGAAAATGCAAAATTGATGCATGTTTTTTTTTTTTTTTTAATCTATTCATATTGGCCAAAAACTACATCAGCCAAAAACTACATACATAAAGTACCAAAGAAAGACTTAAACACAGAGGGTAAGCTATCTAATTCTGTTGTTTCCATCTGGGATACCGCTAAAAAAACTGGATGGAAATGCAAAATTTTCAATTAGAAACAACTTGAGGGTGAGTATATGATGACAGCATTTTCATTTTAAAGTGAACTATCCTTTTAACATAGTGGAGTCAGACAAAGATATGTTTGTGTGTTATTGGCTTTGTCTGTAAAGTACCTAAGAGATTTACTTCGTTTATGACTTACTTTGTCAAGACAAACGTTGGCTTGACAAAGCCTATTAGCCTGAAAGTTTTAAATAGTTTTAAAAGCTTGAAGCTTTTCAGTTTGAAGTTCAAAGTAGTTTTCAAGCTGAAAGTTTTGAAGGCAATACAGTCCATCAGACAGACAGATAGACATGATGGATTGGCACATAGAGATGGATGAATAAACAGACAGATAGATGGATAGATTGCACAGAAAGACAGACTTTCTCAAGTACCTTTTACAGTACTCACAACTTATTGTCCAGCCATACAAAGTGGGCCTCTTCTCTGAATTTGGGCTTGCTGACAACGTCCCTGAAAATCTTGCATGTCAGTGAAAGCAAAATACAATGTTCAACTCCATTACCTTTTAATTAATTTTAGCATAACTTTATTAAACATAACTTACAGTACATACACTACATTCAGGAATGTAACTTTTACAGTACGATCTGATACTGAGGAACAACATTTATTTTGCAATGCATGCAACAATCAACTACATGACTTCATTAATTGAAGTCTTTCTGCTCTATTTGAAGACATCTTAATTTGTTTAAAGGCGAATTAAGACATTTACATATAATTTTAAGACTCGCTGAAACCCTGTCATTTTGAATGGTAACATATATCATAAAACATGTCATAACTTTTTAAATCTAAAACATTACAATTAAAAGCCGTTAACACAAAAGCACAATTGTTAAAACAGCATAAATAATGCTTATTGACTTACTGCCATCGAATCCACCGCCGGAAGTGATTAAAATTAACTGCGCGTGCGCACATGCGTAAATGTGAACTTATCACAATGTTGCTCAGTTATAAGGTTCCGCATTTTTATAAGGTTGTGTGAATTATGTTTCTTAAAACGTTTTGAATATGCAACATCCATGTTTTACCTGCAACCAAAATATTTTAGGCCTATTTGAGTGCTAGTCTAATGATTTGAGTGATTTGCCCAAAAATTTTCATCGACTGAAGCGAAACCAGATCGCAGCACAAGCACGGCAGGGTTATGCAACACTTGTTCCCTCTTCTAGAGAGAACTGAGGTTACGTCAATAACCGAGACGTTCTCTTACAAGAGTACTCTCGTGTTGCGTAAGCTACCGGAACCCAATGCAAAACGCCGTGTGTGCTGAGAATCGTCCACAACATTGTCCCAAGGGCATGTGCCCGGGGCTCATATGATAGGTGGTAATATCGGCTGACGAGAAGTGGGCCTAATGAGAATAACAGAAGGCAACACAGTCGCCTACTGAATAATAGGTGCTTAACACAGTATGACAGTCAGGATAGACCTTAGTCAGCCTGAACTGTAGAATGACAGCTGGACTGAGCACAGTCCACTCTGTACAGGAATGCTGAAGCATAATACGCAGTCTGGTCGGAACTGAGTTGGGCAGAACTGCAGATACTTTGTTTAGACTGAAAACAATCTAGCCTGTAGGGCAGGAACTTCTAGGTTGTAAAACCTTATAAATGTAGACGGAGAGGCCTAGCCTGCCGCCATACAAATATCTTGAAGTGAAACCCCACTGGACCAGGTCCACGAAGAGGCCATGACTCTGGTAGAATGAGCTCTAACGCCCAAAGGACAACAAAGGCCTTTGGAAGTATAAGCCAACCGCGATAGCATCACTATCCACCTGGAAAGCCTCTGTTTCGAGGTAGCTAGCCCTTTAGTGCAGCCACCAAAAGAAACAAAGAGCTGTTCTGACTGTCTGAAGGCAGCAGAACGTTCAACGTAAAATCTCAGGAGATTCATGTCATTCCCAGGGAGAGCTGACAGGGAAATAACTTGTGCTCTGAAAGGAGTGGCAAGCACCTTGGGGACATAATCATGTCTTGGTTTGAGGATGACTTTGGAGTCATTAGCCCCAAACTCCAAGGCATGTAGCACTCACAGAGAGCGCATGCAGGTCGCCCACCCGCCGTTTTACCGAGGCGAGAGCAATCAGGAAAGCGGTTTTAAGTGAGAGATACTTTAGTCCCACAGACTGTAGTGGTTCAAAGGGGTCACCTTTCATGGCCTTAAGGACCGTGGAAAGGTCCCAGACGGGAACCGAAGGGGGTCGAGGAGGCTTTAACCTCCTAGCTCCTTTAAGGAAGCGGACGATAAGGTCGTTCCTACCCAGTGACTGACCATGCGTTGGTTTTATAAACGCAGCTATGGCCGACACGTACACTTTGAGTGTGGACGGGGACCTGCCCTCTTGTAGGAAGGAGATAACCTCTGTCACCCCACAGCATTGTGGATCCAAGTTTAGAGCTGAGCACCAGCGTCCCTGTTCTTTGTAAAGAATATTGGGCAATGAGCGTTGTCTTGTGACGCGAAGAGGTCAACTTCCGCTCTGCCAATGTCTGGACAGCATGTCTGGACCCATGTTCAGACAGCCTGGCACATGCGCCGCTCTCAGCGAGTGCAGGTTGTGCTGAGACCACAGGAGGAGGCGTTCTGCCAATGAGTGAAGGTTTCGTGATCTGAGACCGCCCTGGCGGTTTATGTTTATGTATACACCACCGACATGTTGTCCGTGCGGACTATGACGTGGTGGCCCTTTAAGAAGGGGAGAAAATACCCCAAAGCATTCTCGACCACTTTCATCTCTAGACAGTTAATGTGCAAGCACTTTTCTTGGCCTGACCACAGGCCAAAAGTCGGCCTGCCCTCATAGAGGGCGCCCCAAACTGAGTTGGAGGCATCTGTCGAGACCGCCCCCAGATCTACGCCTGACTGGTACCAATCGGCCGCCTTCCAAGGCTCTAGAGCTGTAACACAGTTCTGGGTCACCTTGATGCGTGCATGACCAGAGGTCCACGCCCGGCGCAGGACGCGCGTCTTCAGCCAGTGCTGAAGTGGACGCATGTGAAGCAAGCCCAGCCGAAGCACTGCTGAGGCTGAGGCCATGAGACCTAGCATCCTCTGAAAACTTTTGAGAGGAGTGACATTGGCAACTTTGAATGACGCCGCCAGGCGCTGTATTCGCAGAGATTTGTGACGTAAGCCGCGCTGTCATTGACACCGAGTCCAAATCTGTTCCCAAAAAAGAGATTTTCTGGCTGGGAGACAGTGAACTCTTGGTCTAATTGACTTTGAGACCCAAGCCTTCTAAATGGCTGAGTAGTAAAGCTCTTTGTGTCATCAGTTCCGCCTCTGACTGCGCTAGAATTAGGCAGTCGTCCAAATAGTTCAGTACTCGTATGCCCTGCTGTATCAGGGGAGCGAGCGCCGCGTCCATGCCCTTCGTGAATCCACGAGGTGCTAAAGACAGGCCGAACGGAAGGACTGTGTACTGATAAGCCTGACCCTCAAAGGCGAATCTCAAGAAAGGCCTGTGACAGGGTGATATATGTATCTGAAAATATGCATCCTTCAGATCCACTGAAATAAACCAGTCCCTCGGGCAAATTTGCGCAAGGATTTGTCTGGTCGTGAGCATTCTGAACGCTCGCTTCATAAGAGCTTTGTTCAAACGCCTGAGATCCAGGATGGGTCTGAGACCGCCAGACCGCAGCGGCCGGCCGGTTCACACATAACACTCCTGTCGCAGGGACGGGGAGGTGTTTTATTGAAGGGAGCCCTATATGTATGTGACACAGGGCGCACAGTGTTTATTAGTGAGCGCTGAGGCACGGGCACACTTTTTACAGTTAAAAACACCCTGGGTGTTCATTGATGGGAGCCCTAAGTGAGTGTGTGTCACTGAATGGTAGGGCTGCACGATATTGGAAAAAAATTACATCGCAATATTTTTTTCCCAACTATATATATTGCGATATTGAGAGCCATAACTCCAGGCTAAAGTCAATAATTACCATTCCATGATATTAATGTAGTGAATTGGGAATTTCCCCTATAACTCCCCCTGGTGGAAAACTGGAATTATCTGCCCAGTAGATTTAGCAGTATCGGGTAACCGGCTGGTTAATTATTACCTTGATTGCACTTCTAAATAAAAGTGCAACGCTCAAATGGCTGGGTGTGCGACTGTGCGTTATCCTTGTGTCCTGGTTGCCTTTTTCCTAGTGGAGTCGTGTGGTTCGGGGCATTTATTCTGTCCATTGTTCGATCAGGTATGTGAATGAACGTAGAATGTGATTTCATAATATTGGTGTGTAATTTAAAGCCTATGTTCTGCAGTCACTACACAGTTCGAGTGCAGCGAGATTCTCAGACAGTCGTGTTAGAATCATTGTTAACGCAGTGAGTATGATCTCTTTCCTGGTGGACTTTCATGTTTATTAAAAAAACACTTAAATTTCACAGCTGTGTGTGTGTGTGTGTGTGTGTGTGTGTGTGTGTGTGCTTTCAGCTCTGAGCGGTGTAAGCGTGTCTTTAATGGCAGGACACACAGACCCGGATTACGCTGCTGTTTTGTTTCCATTCTGAATTTTGTTTTATTTTTTCATTATTGTTTTTGTTTTGTGGTATTTCCTTTTGTTAGTAATTGTTTTAACTTGTGCTATCTGATTTTCTTTTTCTACAATATAATTTGTATTTTGTAGACAAAGTGCTTCCTATGGGGGAAGTTTACTGAAGAACGAGCTTTTGTTTAAACATTAATTTAGGGGGGTATATGAGTTTGCTCTTGGGGTTGATTTATAACGTTTTTTTTTGTTTTTGTTTTGTTAACTGTACTTGAGGTAAGCGCTTGGGGGGGTCTCCTGTGGCCATTGGTAAAAAGGTACTTTGCCCCCCTTTCTATTTGGGGTGTAGTGGTTAACACTTGAGTGTGAGTTTCTCATTGCCTTTCTAGTGTGCAACACGAGTGTGTGTGGTTTGTAGTGAGTATTACTGTTTGGGGCAGGGGTGCCGCCAGGAATTTTGGGCCCCATGACAAAAAATTTCAATTGGGCCCCCTCCGCGCAGCTGTTGTCACCAGATCTCTAGGACGTACCTGTCCCATCAGATGCTTTACATAACTAATCAAATGCTTGCAACTGTTTTGCTTCTTGTAGTTCAATACTAGTACTAGCACAATATTTAGCCTACTGCTGGTGATTTGTAAATGCAAGTCTGCATACAGTATGCAATTCACTATTTGATGCAAGTTTAAAAGCCACCATAAAAATGTCCTTAAGGCAATCCTTTACAGTCTCAATGTATTTTTATTGAGATTTTAAAAAAAGAAAAAACTAAAAAAACTAAATATATATGAACTTTTTAATCAAAATAAATTAACATCCTCATCTCAAAACAATGAAAACAGCTGATTTTTTTTTTACTTAACTGCACATATATGCCAACAACAAAATAAAGTTGACGTGTAAAACGGAATTTCCACATCAGGGTTATTACAGTGCTACAAAACAGTGTGTGTGTGTGTGTGTGTGTGTGTGTGTGTGTGTAGGCTTCTAAAAATAAATTGAAATACACCAGTATTCCTGTAATTCTTTTGTCTTTTATGAATTTAATAAACAACTCGTATATATTCTGTCCAAACACACCACGTCATCTACGTCAGGTGACTGTAAATGCACAAAAACTGTTTCCATTGCAGTTTTGCAAAATATTTATTTCTTGAATTGCCTGAAAAACCACCTCATGCAAATGTAAAAAAATGTTTTTAGATAAATGGGAGTTATTGCGAAATTGACCTGTTTCCATTGAGCCGATTTTCGATTCGCAATTTCAATTTGCGCAATTTGAAGGGTAATTGAAACGCGGATGACAGACACCACAAAGTTGCATAGTAAAAGAAAATTTGGTTTTCAAAAAACGAAAGAGAGAAAAGAGAGAGAGGAAAGACTAAAGAAAGGGTGTCAATCTGTTAAAGAATTACAGGAATACTGGATTATAAACCTCAAAGAAATGCCACAATCAAGACCTCGAAGCAGAAATGAGGGAGAAACACCCAGAAACTCCTCACATCTGCCGCTCACAGTATAAGAGTCTTTCCTTGCCATTGATGCTTGAATAAAACGCCTACATCTCCTTCCGTTAATAATAATAATGTCTAGTGCGGTGGCTGGGATATATAAACCTACCAACGTCCGTTGGCATGATTTTTTAAATGACTTTTCCCGAGAGGAAAATGACGTTTTAGTCAATAGAAACGCGGCTAACGTGCGCTAAGGCAGGACCAAACCATTTCATGCAGATACAGGGGGGTGGTTGTTTACTTTTTGGTCAATGAGGATATTTAACTTTGATTTCCAAAATAAGTACAATCAAAGACATCATTAATTTAATTACTATTTGAAATATACTCAATGATGATGAATTATATAGTGTATAATATAATAATTTTTTTTAATTACTTTTTACCTATTTGTTGGGGCCCCTGTCAGTCAGGGGCCCTTGGAATCATCCTAACTTTTCCCCCCTATACGGCGCCCCTGGTTTGGGGTGAGGCAGGATTCTTTTTCCCTGTTAGTGTCTGATGACCCGAGTGCTGCCCTCAGTGTTCGAATCTTTATTTTAGTTTCTTATATTCCTTTTCTTTATTTCAAGTACCTTTTTTGGTATGTGTGGGTAATGTAAAAGGTAAATGTATTGAAGGTACTTATTCGTGATTGTCATGTGAATTATATTAATATAATTAATATAATAAAAAATTACACATTTAACACATTTAAACAGCAGCTTTACATAGGGATGGTAATTGATAAGAATTTAACGATTCCAATTCCATTATCGATATTGCTTATCGATCCGATTCCTTATCGATTCTCTTATCGATTCTTATTGGGGTGAGGAATTAAGTACAAATTTGTTTGTATTAACTCGCTTTAATATCTGATCAAATTGATCATTTTCACATTCATTGGTCCGGACAAAAAATAAAAATAAAACTGCCATTTATGTGCCATAAAAACTAAAAAACACAGACTGAAAACAGTTAAGGAAGAGCTTGTGCCTTTTGGAATATTAACAGTGCTCATTTGGATTAGGCTATTGAGTTACTAAAACAAACTTTGTCAAATAATACACAGGTTTTCTTCACATTTTGAACGTTTTTGTTTCCATTTGTTTAATTTCAAGATCTGATGTGACTTAGCCATTGCTGTTTTTACAGCTACAAAGCTGGGAGCACTAAATGATATTCAGTCACATTATACACGCTTTTAACATTAAAGGGCACCTATTATGGAATTTTGAAATTTACCTTTCATGTAGTGTGTAACATAGATCTAAGTGAACAAAAACATCCTGCAAAGTTTGAAATATGAAAGTGCACCGTATATAAAGTTATTGTCTTTCAAAAGTAAGAGTCGACTCTGAGTCATGTTTATGAATCGTTAGAAGACCGAAGCTTTTTCTCTGACTAGATGACGTCAACTTGTCAAGTTATTTGAATACGATACGCCTCCTTATTGCGCTCCAAGGCCAGGGAAAATATCAGGGCGACGAGACGCTGTGTTCTGAAGTGCGACTCAAAAGCAAACTTTTTTCATCTGCCCAAGGAGGAGCATTTGAAGACTAAGTGGCTACAATTCATATATACAACTATACCACAGAAGTATAGTCCGAGCCTTGTGCTTTGTTTGCGCCATTTTCAAGACGATTGCTTTACCAACTTTAAATGCAATCAAACTTGGATTCGCGAGCCGGCTGATATTGAAGGAAGGTTCAGTTCCAAGTGTATTTGCATCAGCTTCCTCCTCCGTATCACAACCTGTAAGTGTTATTAATAATTTTGTGCTTTTATATTTTATGTAGCATGCTTAATAATTATTTTGTTTGTTGTGTAAGCACCGTTTAGCTTCTAGGTCTTCAATGACAATTGTATTGAGATATGTGAAGTGTTTGTCGTTGTTTGTCGTTGTTTTCGGAGTTGTCTTAAAGAATAGAGTAATACCTCGAAGTAACGTAACTACATTTTATTTTTTTTATTTTTGTAAAAACGTTATGTTTATGCATCGGGCTAATGCAAACAAAGACTGATTGTGCTTTTACAATATGAACTCTGGGCTATGCTCGCTAACATAACATTACATTCTCTATCTTATTTTTAGTTTTTTACTACAAACTACAAAGCAGTGGACTATAATAATTATTATAACACAATTTAATTAATAAAAGCATCATTGTACTCCGTGTTAAAAATAAGTATTATCTCTGTAAACACTGCTGGGTCATCTGACCAATCAACGCAGATTAGCGTCGCGCAAAGGAGGGGTTTGAAAAATTAGTCGTTGAACGATTCATTTGGGAGTCGGTGAGCAAATCAGGTAAAAATAAGTGCATATTATACGACAGCAAAAGTGTTTTTTGTCATGCATGCATGTAAAACTGTTGTTGGGGACTCCCTAAACAACATTAGGAACATTTTAAATGTCATAATAGGTGCCCTTTAAATAAAGCACATAAATAGTACCTGATATTATCATTGCCAAACTTTGAGATTGTTGTTCCAGCGCGACGTCGCAGTAAAATAGGATCCGTTTCAAATAGAATCGTTGCGTGTTGCGGCTGGTTAAACTTTGATTAACATGGAAAATGATACTTTTTATCACGTGTCGCACAGTCGCGTCGCATGTAGTTAGGACGCGGTCAGAGCGCTTCTGGCTCGATGCCATGTTTTCTCATAGTGTTTGCTACATTCTGAACCAAAACAACGCAGCACATGGTGTAACGTCGTGTCACATTTGAACGAGCGGAACCGATAAGCGGAATCGTTAAGCAGGCATGCTAACGGTTCCAAGGAATCGATTCACTGGGCTCCGGTTCTGAAGAAGAACCGTTCTCGGTTCCCATCCCTAGCTTTACAACACCATACCACCTGTCAGCGCCACCGCTCCCACCACGCGCATCACGCGCTGTGTGTAGGGCACCAAGAGCTGAGGGGGCACCAAAAAAATGGCCTAATGAAAAATCAATAATTATTATGCCGATATTATTTCTGTATAGAAATACAGACATCCCAAGTCTCCCGGAAGTTCCAGGAGTCTCCCACATATTGATAGCGGCTCACTGATGCCTGCGAATTAGATAAAATCTCCGGAATCTAGAGCGAGTGTGCCCACAAGACAGAGACTGTGCTCCAAACTGTGCAGCGCGTGCACGGCAGAGAGGGAGAGAGCAAGAGACCGTGCGCGTGTGTGACAGGTTAAAGGAATACTTACTGTACTGTTATAGGTTAAAAGGTTTTAGTAAGAAATAGGATGTGAGTATCTTAAAATATATTATAAGTTAAAAGGTTTTAGTGAATAAATAGGATGTGAGTATCTTAAAATATGTAAGGTTAAAAAGCTCATGCGTTCAGTACTAGTAATAAGGATTTATACAGTTCATATAATTGTGTTAAAAAGTCAAAATCTGACATGTGTACAAAGGGTAACAATTATAAGACGAATATGTAAACGTTATATTGATTACTTCATTTTGTAGTGCCTAATTTACGGGTAAAAAGTGTTGATCTGTGATCGCCAAAGTGATCTTAATCTATGCGCCCGTGATTGATTGCTTTTGTCTTCCAACCCTTTTCTCCGGGGAAATCGCGGTCTTTTCCTCATAACACTAAAGTTTTCAGTGAGGAAACCTAACCGTATCACTCTCGTGATTATTTCTCCCCTTTTTCAGGTACGTTATTGGTATAAAACTGAGTTAAGTAAATGTAATAAGGTGGTTAACATGTCAAGAGTGTTGAAGGTGTGTTTTAGTAACATTTTGAGTAAGTTAGAGTTAAGTTTGCAGAGTGTAATATGTGCGTGTGTGAGCGGAGCCCCCGCTCGGATACAGAGAAAAATAGCTTCATACGGGTAGCCGCCATTTTATGTCAATTGTGAATGAACAGATACGCAGTTAATAATCTATTTTGCTGTGTTATTTGTATAATGTGTTTTAAGCACTTTATTGACATTTTTGGTAAATGTAGTTATGTTTTACTGAGCTAAAGCTACTTTGTGCTTGATTGACAGCTAAAGTTATATTGACAAAATGAGTATATATACATATATGTTCCAGTGAATGCTAGAGTATGCTGTTGTCACTTGAATAAGCCATATACCCTAAAAAACTATTTGCTGTAGATCTGTTGATCTGTCAAATGTATTATTGTAAAAGATGTGGATCTGTTGATTTGTAAAATGTATTATTGTTGCAAACTTATAACACTAAAGTTTTCAGTGAGGAAACCTAACCGTATCACTCTCGTGATTATTTCTCCCCTTTTTCAGGGGTGTAACATTTTGGAGGCCCCGCTGGGATTGCTGTTCAGATGTCCAGTGGCCACATACTGGTCGCTTAATTCCGAGCCAGCTAAATCCCCCCAATAACAACCCGGGCAGGAAGGAAAGTGTTGCTGTTCAGGGGACCTGGATCCTGGTGGTTAAGTACGTGTCAACTGAGGCCAATAAGAGATCATCAGAGACAGTAAAGACCATCTGGTTCAAGTCCTGCACGGTAAAAGTTTCTCCTGTCCTGTCAACATGACAACCACATTGGAAGAGCTACAGGGAGAGTTAGTAGGGAAATTGCACACCCTGACTAAATACGAGTTACTAGAGATATGTGATTTTCTTGGCATATCAGGTGAACAGAGAAGAAATGTCCAAGACAAATCCCGCATTTCATTGATGACTCTTATCATGATGTTCATTGAAAGAGAGGAATTGTCAGAGTTAGAAGATGACGGCATGTCGGAATTGTTACTACTTCAAGACAAAATGGCGGAGATGATCAGTGGCATGAATAACAAAACAGAGCAAACTGAACATGATATGGAACCAACAGAAACACACCGCAGAACAGAGGAACCAGCTGTAACCCCACAACAAGGAGCAAAAACTGAGCAGGTTACTGCAGTCAATGCAATGATCAGTGATTCTCTGCGCCAGCCCCAAACCCCTGTCCATCCTCAGGTGAGCATGCAGCCCTCACCCAGCGCTCAGCCACAGCCCAGTCAATACTGGCGCAAAGAGTTTAAAATTTCTGGGCAGATAGGTGAACCGGGCCAGAGAGAGAAACTGATTTTTTTCCAGCCTTGCCCATCAGATTGAGAATGGACTCAACAGAGGTTATCCTGAGGTAGAGATTGTAGATGCAGTAATCAGGGCTATTTCTCCAGGCTCACAGCTCTGCAGCTACTTGGAAGGCAAACCCCAGCTAACTCTTCCCACACTTAGATGCATCCTGCGTTCCCACTTTCAAGAGAAGAGCGCGACAGAACTTTACAAACAGCTAACTTCAGAATCACAGCATTGCAAGGAGACCCCTCAAAGCTTCCTGATGCGCGTCTTCGATTTGAGGCAGAAAGTACTGTTTGCATCCCAGGAGTCAGAATCAGGACTTACGCTGGACCAGCGCCGGGTCATACTTATGTGTTTACACACAGTCCTTACGGGTCTCCAGAGTGACAGTATCAGGATAGACATGCAGCCTCTTCTGCTAGATAGTGAAACATCAGATGAGGTTTTGCTAGAGAAGCTTAACATTGCTTGTGCTAATGAAATAGAAAGACGAAACAAAAAAGCGGTTTAATGCCACACAGCCTGCTACAACTGTCAGTGTAGTCCAGTCAGAAGATACGCCATCTGCAAAGTGTTCTGCGAAGGAAGTCAAAGCGAAGATACCCGCAGAACTCTTAACAGAGTTAGCTGAACTTAAGACGGGTGTAGCTTCTCTAAAAGGTCTCAGTGCAGAGATAGCTCAGATTAAGGAGACATTACAGCAGCCTATGTTTCAGTCACAGCCTTATGCTTATGCCCCACCTCCAGTTAGGAGGCCAGATAGTGAACCCCAGCCACCTCTTCCCCAGCAGCAGTATTACAGCAACTACAGACAGCCCCAAGCACCACCTGACCCTGCACAGCATCAATATGCACCTAACTGGTATACAAACCGCTCTGCTCAAGATACAAGGAGGTGTTTTATCTGTCAGCAGGCCAGAACCGATGAACGCTGCACACACTGCTTCCGATGTGGGAGTGGAGAACATTTTCAAGCTGGATGTAAAATCCGGGGAGTCAGACCATCAAGAGAGGCCCCTTTAAACGGGAAAGTGTTACCGCTGAGGGACGAGTGTTAACCATAGCTATCGAAAAGTCCCAGAAATGTGCAAATTGTGCCAGAGAAGATTTAATTGAGAACCTGAAACAATGTTCATCATGTAAAGAGACACTGTATTGTTCCAAAACATGTCAAAACCAGCATTGGACCAAACATATGGAAAAATGCACTGACCAGAAAATTGACTCTACCAGTGAAAAGCTTTTCTGCACAGAGGAAAATGCCCTCTCTTTGCCATCTCTAGCACAGGTTTGCCACCCCCATAAGGTCACCTCGTTAGTCGGCAGACAGTGTCTTGTTGAGTGCCACCTGAATCACCAACACCTCCAAGCTCTATGGGACACAGGCTCTCAGGTTTCAGTCATTGATGAACGATGGAAAGAGGAATCCCTCCCAAACGCAAGGCTGAGGGATGTTTCAGAAATCCTGGACTCACCTGATGATCTAAGATTGACTGCAGCAAATGGGACTGAAATGCCGTACCTGGGATGGATTGAGACAACTTTTCGGCTAGCCTCTGAAACTGACCAAACAAAAGAACTGATCATCCCAGTGCTGGTAATGAAAGGCTGTCACCTATCTCATCCCATCATAGGTTTCAATGTTATCGAGCACATCCTGGCAATGACCGAAAAGACTAAACGGTACAGTACAGTAAGAAAAGCTTTTCCAAGCCTCAAAAGAAACAAGGTGAGCGCTTTTATACAGGCTGTTAGCGCAGAACAGACAGATGAATATGGGGTGAAAATAAAGGAAAAGAAGGCTGCTGTACCAAAACACAGTAGCATTCAGATTGAGTGCCGTGTAGCTTCCCAGCCTTTCAAAACGGACATGACGATGCTTTTTCAGCCAGACCTGAACCCTCAGTGGCCAGATGGACTTGAGTTCTTTGACACATTAGTCAGAGTCAGGAAAGGTGGTTGTCCTGTCATTATGCTTGATGTCTCTAACCCCACTGACCATGACATTGCCCTGCTAGGACGCACAATAATCGGTACAGTACAAACCATTATGACTGTGTTACCTGCCCAAGTCTTTGAAAAAGCTGGCACCTCAGCCACAGTGAATCATACCAGCGTTCGAACCCCATGTAATGTTAGTGAGCAGTGGGATCCACCAGTAGGGTTAAGTCACCTAACCGAAGAGCAGAGAGAGGTAGTTAGGCAAATGCTTAGAGAAGAGTGTCACTCCTTCTCCAGATCAGACAATGACATTGGCTGCATTGAACGATTGGAAATTACTATTTCTCTAAAGGACTTGGAACCGGTCAATCGCACATACATGTCAGTGCCCAGGCCACTGTATCAGGAGATGAAAGGTTACCTTCATGACCTCATAGCTCAGGGCTGGGTTAGGAAGTCCAACTCTTCATACTCTTCACCTGTTGTGTGCGTTAGGAAAAAGGACGGGACCCTCCGGTTGTGTATAGATTACAGAGATCTGAACCGAAAGACGCATCCCGAACGCCAGCCCATCCCTCGGGTCCAAGACATCCTGGACAGTTTAGGTGGTAATTCCTGGTTCTCCCTCTTAGATCAGGGAAAAGCGTATCACCAGGGATTTATCTCTGAAGAAAGCAGACCACTGACAGCATTGGTGACCCCGTGGGGACTCTATGAGTGGATACGCATGCCATTCGGCCTCATGAACGCTCCTGCAGCTTTTCAGCGTTGTATGGAGGAATGTTTGGAAGGGCTCCGGGATAACATCTGCATTCCTTATCTGGACTACACACTAGTTTTCAGTAAGACTTTAGACAGCCATGTGAATGATGTGCGTAAAGTTTTGCAGCGCCTCAGAGAGTATGGCATCAAACTCAAGCCAAGTAAGTGTGACCTCTGTAAGCCCCAGGTCCGTTATTTGGGAAGAATCGTGTCTGCAGAGGGCAGCAAAGTTGACCCAGCCGATTTTGAAGCAGTAAGAGCATTGAAAGAAATCAAACCAGAGACGGTGGGCCAGCTCAGGAAAATGCTTGGTTTACTCACTTACTACAGACAGTACATCAAAGACTTCTCTAGGAAGGCCAGCTGTCTGTATGACCTCCTGAAAGCAGAGAAAGTACCTGACCACCCACGGAAAACTAAAACAAAGAAAATAAGTCACGTTGTGCCCTCAAACAAGCCAATCCTGTGGAGTGACCAGCACCAACAGTCACTTGAACAGTTGATTGAATGTTTGCTTCACCCACCAGTCTTAGGTTTCCCTAATTTCACTCAGCCATTTGTTGTACACACTGATGCGTCACACCAAGGCTTGGGAGCAGTTCTCTATCAAAAGCAAGATGGGAAGCTTAGGGTCATTGCTTATGGCTCTCGAACATTAACAGCAGCTGAGAAGAACTATCACTATCACTCTGGCAAGCTAGAATTTCTAGCTCTAAAATGGGCAGTCACTGATAAGTTCCGTGATTATTTATACTATGCTCCGACATTTACTGCGTACAGCGATAACAATCCGCTCAGCTACATACTGTCTACTGCAAAACTGAACGCAACCACTTCCAGGTGGGTGGCAGAATTAGCTGATTTCCACTTTACAATCAAGTACAGGCCTGGCAGAGAGAACAGTGATGCAGATGCTTTGTCAAGGATGCCACTGGATGTAGAGTCACTGATGAGAGAATGTTCTGAAGAGCTTCCACCAGACACTATTACTGCCACGATACAAGCAGTTGAGGTACAGAAAGAGTATGTTGCAACTTGGTCACTCTCAGCTGCATCTATGTCCGTATCAGTTGAAGGTGAGACAACCGCTGCATCCATCAGCTCGATTCCAAAAGGTGAGATAAGAGAAGCACAAAAATCTGATCCGGTCATCCGTCCTGTACTCGATTTCAAACTATCTGGTTCCAAACCACCAGTTAAGGAGCAAAAAGAATCCAGTCCAAAGATAAAATGCCTATTCCGAGAATGGGACAAATTGATAATCGATAGTGATGGCATTCTGTACAGAATCACTACAGCCCGCAAGCAGTTAGTTCTACCAGAGCAGTACAAAGGTAAAGTGATGAAAGAGTTACACGATAACATGGGCCACCAAGGTACTGACCGCACTGTATCACTAGTCCGTGACCGCTTCTTCTGGCCATATATGCAATCTGACATTGAGCACTATGTGACTAAAACTTGTAGCTGTGTCAAACAGAAAAAGCCAAGCCATGAAATAAGAGCTCCTCTTACAAACATTGTGACAACACAGCCATTTGAACTGGTATGCATAGACTTCCTCCATCTTGACAGATGCAAAGGCGGATATGAGTACATCCTCGTTATTGTTGATCATTTTACACGTTTCACGCAAGCCTATGCCACCACGTCAAAGTCAGGAAAAACTGCTGCAAATCTCATCTTCAATGACTTTGCCCTGAAGTTTGGGTTCCCCGTCCGTATCCACCATGACCAAGGGGGAGAATTCGAAAATCAGTTGTTCCATCAGCTAAAGAAACTCAGTGGCATGGCGGGGTCCAGAACAACACCCTATCACCCAATGGGTAATGGTCAAGTGGAACGTATGAACAGAACCTTGTTGCAAATGTTAAAGACACTAACTGAGAGACAAAAGTCAAATTGGAAAGAGTCTCTGCACAAACTAGTTTATGCATATAACTGCACCCGTTGCGAAGTGACTGGCTATTCACCCTTTTATCTTCTGTTTGGGAGATCACCCAGGCTTCCAGTTGATATGCTCTTTGGATTGTGCACAGAGGCAGGTGTCAGTAACCAGCGAGACTACGTGGAGAAATGGAAACAAGGGATGGAGGAAGCATATGCCATTGCAAATGAAAATGCTCAGAAAAGTGCTGAAAGAAGTAAGAAGTACTATGACACCAAAGTTAGGAGTGCAGTGCTACAGCCTGGCGAGCGAGTTCTGATTAAAAACCTTACACCAAGAGGAGGACCCGGTAAACTCCGTAACTATTGGGAAGATACAATTCACACAGTAGTGAGACAAATGGGTTCAGACCTGCCGATTTATGAAGTGAGACCAGAAAAGGGTAGGGGACGCTCCAGAGTTCTGCACAGAAATCTGCTCATGTCCTGTGACCACTTACCTTTTGAGACACAACCAGAAATGACTAACGAGGATAAAAGTAAGAAAAAAAGACATCAGCCTGCATCACAGTCTCTTGACTCTGATGAAGACAGCGGGGATGAATATGATCTTCATCATGAGCCGCTACAAGTCCCCACATACATTGAATCAGCGAGAGAGTCGGAACACAGGCCTCCACCACTGAAAGAGACAGTTGTAGTGCCAGTTCCTGACATGCTACCAGCACAGTTCTTTGTTGAGGTCCAGAGCTTAAGAGACTGTTTAAAATGAATGTTGGTAATGTCGGGACGACATTTATTTTGTCGGAGAGAATGTGACAGGTTAAAGGAATACTTACTGTACTGTTATAGGTTAAAAGGTTTTAGTAAGAAATAGGATGTGAGTATCTTAAAATATATTATAAGTTAAAAGGTTTTAGTGAATAAATAGGATGTGAGTATCTTAAAATATGTAAGGTTAAAAAGCTAATGCGTTCAGTACTAGTAATAAGGATTTATACAGTTCATATAATTGTGTTAAAAAGTCAAAATCTGACATGTGTACAAAGGGTAACAATTATAAGACGAATATGTAAACGTTATATTGATTACTTCATTTTGTAGTGCTTAATTTACGGGTAAAAAGTGTTGATCTGTGATCGCCAAAGTGATCTTAATCTATGCGCCCGTGATTGATTGCTTTTGTCTTCCAACCCTTTTCTCCGGGGAAATCGCGGTCTTTTCCTCATAACACTAAAGTTTTCAGTGAGGAAACCTAACCGTATCACTCTCGTGATTATTTCTCCCCTTTTTCAGGTACGTTATTGGTATAAAACTGAGTTAAGTAAATGTAATAAGGTGTTTACATGTCAAGAGTGTTGAAGGTGTGTTTTAGTAACATTTTGAGTAAGTTAGAGTTAAGTTTGCAGAGTGTAATATGTGCGTGTGTGAGCGGAGCCCCCGCTCGGATACAGAGAAAAATAGCTTCATACGGGTAGCCGCCATTTTATGTCAATTGTGAATGAACAGATACGCAGTTAATAATCTATTTTGCTGTGTTATTTGTATAATGTGTTTTAAGCACTTTATTGACATTTTTGGTAAATGTAGTTATGTTTTACTGAGCTAAAGCTACTTTGTGCTTGATTGACAGCTAAAGTTATATTGACAAAATGAGTATATATACATATATGTTCCATTGAATGCTAGAGTATGCTGTTGTCACTTGAATAAGCCATATACCCTACAAAACTATCTGCTGTAGATCTGTTGATCTGTCAAATGTATTATTGTAAAAGATGTGGATCTGTTGATTTGTAAAATGTATTATTGTTGCAAACTTATAACACTAACCGTATCACTCTCGTGATTATTTCTCCCCTTTTTCAGGGGTGTAACATGTGCCTCATGAAGCACATGTAATATCTCCCCCTGGTGCTACTGTGCTACTACCCTTCACATCGCATGTTCCGGCGATGTGACTATCGCTCACTCGCACATTGCGATGTCGATGTTAAAACAGAATATCGTTCAGCCCTACTGAACGGGCAGTGTTTATGAGTAGGGGTGAGCACTGAACAGCAGGCACATTTCCTACATTTATAACACTTTCGGACGGCGGGCAAAGGTGCGTTGCCACAGCTTCCTCGACGGGAGGAATGGACTGGTATACTTTGTCTTTCGCGCCGTCCAAAGTGGAGAGCGTCGAAGAGGCAGAAGTCCGCAGCCAGGCTGAAAATGGCGTCTTCCAACATTTCGACAATTCCTTGTGCATTTCGGGGGAGGATCGGAGCGGGCCTCGAGTGAGGCGTTCGGAGTCGACGCTGGCCCGTACTCCACTGGATTCTTGCAGCGAAGGGGCGGGGTCCGGTACGGGGACCGGCCGCTCTTCTCTCCCCGAAGCGAGAAGAGAGCAGCTGTCCTCTTCCACGTTGTCCCTGTCGAACTCGTCGAGCACGGTGGGAGTGGTGCTTTGGAATGAGTTGCACAGTTAATGTATTGACTAAATCCAAAGCTGTCCAGACAAGATAAGAAGTCTTTGGTGAGAAGAAGATTGCTATTGTCCAGATGTATGTTAAAATCCCCAATAGCAATCTTCTTCTCACCAAAGACTTCTTATCTTGTTTGGACAGCTTTGGATTTAGTCAATACATTAACTGTGCAACTCATTCCAAAGGTCACTACCTGGATTTACTGTGCTGCTCTGGACTTACTCCTCTTAACTGTGCAGTTGACAATCTCCTTATCACAGATAACTTCTTTATTTCTTTTAGTGTTACACTTCAGCTCTCCTCTACCAAACCAACCCGGTCTATCTCCTTTTGGAATATCAAGGACATTAATCCTGATACTCTCTCATCCTGCATTGATAATATTCCCCTGCTGGTCAATAACTCCTTACCGGATGACCTGGTTACTCACTATAATGATCAATTAGCTCTTATTTTAAACTCCCTTGCTCCAGTTAAAACTCGTTCTGTTTCTTTCTCTCAGTCAGCTCCCTGGTTCACCCCTCAACTCTGGACTCTGAAAACTAAATCCAGACTGCTTGAGCGCCTTTACAGGAAAACTGGTCTTACAATCCATAAAGAAATGCATAAAGCTCATATATCTCATTACAAGGACTCAATTGCACTAACCAAATCACATTATTACTCTGGTCTAATTAACTCCAATAGAGGTAACACTAAGTCACTGTATTCCATACTTAATAAGATTCACCAGCCACCTGATTCTCTTCCTTCGCACCTGTACTCTACTGCCACTTGTAATGACCTCCTGATATATTTTTTAATGATAAGATTCATAACATTCATCGTCACATTGATCCAAACATCCTTCCTTTTTCCTCATATGATCTTCCCCAACCATTACAATTATTATCCATTTTTCAACTTCCCAGTCTCTTTGAGATCGCTGAAACAATTTGTAAGTCAAAGCCTTCTACTTGTCTGTTAGATCCCCTTCTCACTAACTTGGTTAAATCTTGCCTCCCCTCCCTGCTCTCCATCATTATACACGCATCTCTTACCACCGGTATTGTTCCTTCACTCTTCAAAACTGCTACAGTCACTCCGATACTTAAAAAGCCTGGTTCAGATCCAAATATTTTCAATAATTTTCATCCCATTTCTAATTTACCCTTCATTTCTAAAATTCTAGAAAAAATAGTTGCTGCTCAACTCCACACTCACCTCACCCACAACTCCCTCTATGAACCTTTTCAGTCTGGATTCCGTCCACTACATAGCACAGAAACTGCACTCCCCAAAATAACTAATGATCTTCTCATTGTAGCTGATTCTGGTGTGTTATCCATCCTGGTTCTCCTTGATCTAAGTGCGGCCTTTGACACAATTTCTCATTCCATCCTCCTCCATAGGTTATCCTCTATTGGCATTGTTAACACTCCTTTACATTGGTTTCAGTCCTATCTATCTGGCCGCACTCAGTTCATCATTATCAAATCCTTCAGTTCCCAGCCATCTCCAGTCACCTCAGGAGTGCCACAGGGCTCTGTCCTGGGGCCCCTCCTCTTTATCACATACATTTTACCACTTGGCAATATTTTCCGTAGATTTAATATTCAATTTCACTGTTTCGCGGATGACACCCAGCTTTACCTTTCCAGTAAACCAAATTCCATATTTCCTCCCTCTTCCCTCATCACTTGCATACAAGAAATAAAATCCTGGATAAGTTCAAATTTCTTAATATTGAACACTGATAAAACAGAACTTCTTGTCATTGGCACCAAAAATACACTCTCTAAATTTGATAGTTTTTCTCTCCTTATTGATGATACCGCAGTTTCCCCCTCCCCTCAGGTCAAGAGTCTGGGTGTCATCCTCGACAGTACACTATCTTTTCAATCTCACATTAATAGCATCACACGGTCAGCTTATTTCCATCTCCGTAATATAAACTGTCTCCGCCCCCTCCCTTACCATTGACTCTGCTCTCCATCCTTGTTCACAGCCTGGTTACTTCGCGTATTGACTACTGTAATTCTCTTCTTTTTGGTCTCCCTCACAAAACCCTTCATAAGCTCCAGCTGGTTCAGAATTCAGCAGCACGTGTTATAATCAAAACTCTCTTTTCCCACCATATTACTCCTATTCTTCAACAATTACATTGGCTACCAGTTCAATGCAGAATTGAGCTCAAAATTCTCATGCTTACTTACAAGGCCATCCATAATCTCGCTCCTCCATACATCTCTGACCTCCTCCATGTTGTTACCCTGTCCCGTTCTCTCCGATCCTCTTCTTCCACTCATCTCTCTGTTCCTTCTGTCCGCCTCAGTACCATGGGGAGCAAATGTCCAAACGTGTTGCAACTGTGGCAAACGCAACCATTTTGCTTCAGTCTGCCTCTCGGCTCCAACTGAGTCACCGACTATCATTCACAATGTCTACCCTGGACAGTCTCATTTAAAACATGCTCAGTGCGCCTAAATGATGTGTGTATCCCACTGCTTTTGGACACTGGTGCCAGTGAGTCTCTCTTAAACATGCACACATACATTTTGTATGCACATACATACAGTACATACACATTTTTTTAAAGCGCTGCCACTTTCGCCACCCTCTGCTTCACTCTGTGGCTATGGCAACTCAAAGATTCACCTAGTGGGTTCCCTACAAGTGACTGTTGGGTATGGCAACAAGTTGGTACCCAGCTTTACCTTCCATGTTGCCCGTCGAGGGGCCAATCTGATGGGTCTGGATCTGTTCTCGGCTCTGGGATTCTCCCTAGTGGACACAAAGGGAGTTGCGATCCTGACAGTCTCCACCCCTTGGCAGCAAAAATGCCCGTCACTGTTTGAAGGCTTGGGTTGCCTCACTGCTTTTGCCCACCAACCTCTCCTGAACCCTGCCGTTAAACCAGTCATTTAACCACTTCGCCGCATTCCTCTGGCTTTCCGTGATGGTGTCTCAGCTGAACTTAAGCAGCTGCTGGACGCTGGCATTATCGAACCAGTGGATGCATTGCCCTGGGTCTCAAACCTGGTGGTAGCTCAGAAGAAATCTGGGGCCCTACGGGTGTGTCGACCTGCGAGCAGTGAATAAGGCAGTGATCCCAGACAGGTTCCCACTACCTACCTCGAAGGAACTCACTGCACAGTTCCATGGCTCAACCATATTCTCTAAACTGGATCTCAGACAGGGCTACCTACAAGTGCCTCTCCACCCCAGCAGCAGAAACCTCACAGCCTTTGTGACCCATGCAGGTGTGTTTCGTAACACGCGCATGCCGTTTGGACTTAGCTCCGCCCCCAGCTGTTTTTAAAAATCATGGTGTCGATGTAAAGACGTTAGATCTTATGGGAAGGAGGAGGCGGGAACTGGCGAACATTCAACGGTTTTAATAAACAAATAAAACAATTACAAAAATGAAAGTATAAGCCAGCAGTCGTCCGCGAGGGGCGCCCACATAAAACAGAAACAAAACACAACATAAACTCAGGCCTGTTCCTCTCTCGATCTTCACTGTCGTCGCTCCTCCTTTTATGCCTCTGCTCCTCCATGAGAGATACGAGACCGGTGCGTCGCGCAGGTGTCGCTCATCAGTAATCACGCCACCGGTCTCGCGCCACTCTCTCACGTTCCTCGACCTCGTCCTGCTCGCCACAGTCGGTATTAGCTGGTATACCGGGGGTGGCCATTTACCTGGATGATGTGGTTATTCGTGGGCCCTCTCTTGAGAGTCATGATGAACGCCTCAGCAGAGTTTTTGCGCCCCTAGCTGAACACAAACTAACCGTCAAAGCTGAAAAATGTGTTTTCTCTGCACCGACCATCGAGTATATGGGTTTCCGACTGTCGGCTTATGGGGTCAAACCTCTTCAGTCAAATGTAGACTCCATACTGGCAATTCCCGAACCCAGCTCGGCTGCAGAGGTTGCATCCTTCTTGGGCATGACAGGCTACTATCTGAAGTTCCTCCCTCATTATTCTGCTACCACTGCTCCTATACGGCATCTGCTGCGTAATGATGAGCCGTGGGTGTGGTCACAGGCATGCTCTGAGGCGGTGCGTGCGCTCAAGGTGCAGCTCACCACAGCTCCAGTGTTGGCTCACTTCAATATCTCTAGCCCCACCTTGGTGACCTACGATGCATTGCTTTCACCCTGAGGACAGATCACGAGTCCCTGACTGCACTGCTTTCTACGTCGGGGACAGGCCACAGACCACTGTAGCTACATCGCTGGTCCGACCGTCTTCGCCAGTATAACTTTGACCTGAAGTTCTTTCCTGGCTGAGACAATGTTGTGGCTGATCTACTGTCCTGCGTTACTCCATCTCACCCTGACACACACACACACCGACACAATCCAGGTGGAACGGGACATTGTCCAGATGTTACAAACACCCCTCCAGGCCGTCATATCGTTACAAGAACTGAAAGGCGCATCTGAACAGGACCCGATTCTTTCTCAGCTCCGTGTCTATATTCTGAATGGCTGACCTAAGTAGATATCGAAGGGGGTGGTTGAATTTTCCAGAATAAAGCAGGAGCTGTCCTTCTGGAATGACACATATGTGGCACGCGGTCTTTGCACAGTCATCCCCAGCACCCTACGTGCACGTGTCTTGGTATTGGCTCACGAGGGCAATACCCAGGTGAATGGCTTCACCTTGGTATTGTGAAGTTGAAACAGTGCTGCAGAGACCGAGTTTGGTGGCCAGGAATAGATAAAGACATTGAGGCCTTGGTGAAAGACTGTGCCGCCTGTCTTTTAAACGGTAAGACGGGTCACCAGGCCCCCCCACCCTTACAACCACTTGCTTGGCCATCGCAGCCCTGGGATCACCTGCAGCTGGACATATGTGGTGAGATACAGGGAGTTCCTTATCACCAACGCTTCCTAGTGGTTGTCTATGACCTGCACTCGAAATGGCCCGAGCTCATTGCCACCGGCTCTGTCACCTCTCAGGTCATAATCAACTTTCTGGACTCTCTGTTCTCCCGCTGGGGCCTTCCTAATACTATCACTACGGACAGTGGCCCGCAGCTGATCTCAGCTGAGTTCACCACATACCTCGAAAAACAAGGGTATTCGCCACATCCGCACGGCATACTATCACCCCAAGCTAACGGTGGCGTCGAACGTTTTCACCAGTCGCTGAAAAAAAGTATCAGAGCTCACATGTTCCAGGGATGGGCCTTCTCACAGTACCAGCCCCGGCAAATACAACAGGTGTCACATCTCAAGCCACACCCTTAGCTTGGCAGGACACCTCAGCGCTTCAGCCAACACCTCATATAGCTCCCGCACAGGCTCCAGACATCCCTACCAACCAGCCTGCTGAGATGTGTCCTTGCCCATCACAGGCCGCCCAGCCTCATGCTCGTCCTTCACCGCGGCCTGTTCGCACTCGTTCTCGCCCGGGACACTTACAGGACTTTTTGTCAACATTTCATGTTTGAAAACCCGTAGGAGGGGGGGAAATGTTGTGTTCTCTAAAGTGGGGTTTAATAATGCATTAAGTTAGTGTTCAGTGATGCATAGTGTTTGATTGTGTTATGTTATGCCTGACGAATGTATAGGTTTGTTTACTTGAGTCTGAAACGACAGTGAGATTGAAGTAAAAGTGACGATAAGTTGATGCTACTCTCTGTGTCAGTGTGATCCTTCCTAAACATAACAAACAACTTTGTTTTTAGCATTACAGACAAACTTCTATACCAAATAGAGTTGCAATATTGCAGTACACTCATTACCACTGACCTAAAGAACAACATTGCAAGTTGAAACAACATATGAATCTGTTTTCTTACTCCGAATTACTTAAGATGACGAAAAAAGTAGATTCTCTGTTTTGTTTTCTTACAGAGAGTATCGATATGATCTTTCCAGGATAACATATCATCCCAGTCCAGCTGCTGGACTGGGATGGGCTGCACAATAGAGACACTGGTAAGGCCTCTGCCAGTGGGACATCATCTGGGATCAGTGCATATTTCCACTGTCAACTAACAGGATTGTAGGACTGACTCAGGTGTGGGCTGCCATGTCACTGAGATGTTCTCAGAAAGAGGGAAGATAAAATTAATTTACTCACATACACAAAAATCAAACCATAAAATATTTTAACATGCAAAACTGTCCTATGAAATAAACTCTGCCTGACAACGGCCCTCCAGGACTGAATGTTGCCTATCCCTGATTTATAAGACATGTTTATATATTGTATACTGTTCATATTTTAATAGAGATTTTAAACAATATCTGAAATCATAATATAATTTCCATGTGTCAAAAGTCAGTTTTTCATAAAAAGTACAATATTTGCCAATATAAGTACTTCAAAATTATACTTTAATCCAGGACAAATGTATGTTGTTACATTCCACCACTGGTTATTTGGAAAATGAAACTAACAAAATGTAGCCTATTGTCACATTAAAAAATTGCTAGCTGTGTCCCGGGAGTTGTTCAATGGGACTGTCTGGTTTTGTCGCCTAGCAACTGGTGACAGCCGTTGTACAAAGTGTTCCCCTTTGGCACATGGACTCTCTCAGTCACCCCTGTCATTCAGCGAGAAATTGACTATTCCAAACTTTCCACCGGAGTTCGCGAAGTGACAGAGAAGAGAGTTGAGAAGGGCGAAGGAGATTGGCTGAATATTGTATATAGTTTGTAGAGTGAAATATAGTGTATTAGCCTAAATCGGAGGAGATTTTATCGATTACATCACACTGTAAGTAATCACATAATTATTTACAAAGTGAAAGATCCGATGGGCAAGGAGAAGAGGAATTAGAGCTTACATTGATGAAACACGAGAACGCCAACTTGCGGCTACAAACCAGCCAGCTTCCAGAGATTATTTCAGCATTACCGGAGATGCGACAACAGAATGCCATGTTACATCAGAAACTTCAACATCTTAAGGCAGAAAGGGGAGCCCCCTCCAGGCCAGTGACTTTACCTGTGCTATCTCCAGGTCCCTTTTCTCCAGGGGTGAGCCCTGAGACTCCACAACGGTTCCGTCCTACTCCAGCCCCACAGACAAATCCACCAACGCCGCCTACGGCCATGAGAGAACTGTGCCCAGCTACAATGGATGAGCACCCTGGATTAGCTGAGGATTTCAGAAACATATTTCCATGATATTGCATGATGGAATACCACCACAAGTGCGTTACAGTGACCCACCTCAACCCAGGTACTCTCATTCCTCCCAACACATTCCAGTTCATCAGTTAGAGTTAGAGACCACATTATATGAGCGTATACCACCTCCGCATCCAGGCCACAGACAAGTGTATTATCAGCCTCCATCAATGCAGGAGAAAATGTATAGAGCCCTGCTCCAAACCATTCCCTTCCTTACATCCCCTGATCCTAGATAGTTCTCTAGACTGAGAATAGCATTGGAGAACATTTTGCCTGAAGATGCAACAGAGCGATTCAAGTATCAGAACCTTACTGACCATCTTAAGTTGGAGGAAGCCCTACTTGTGGCAGACTCATACAGTAACTCAAGCTTTCCTTTCACAAACACCATGAGAGCCCTCAATAAAATGTATGGCCAGCCGCATCAGTTAGCCTTACAATGTATTGCCGAACTGATGGATGGACCAAACATTCGCAGTGGAGATGTGAAAACTTTTCGCATGTTCAGACTCCAAGTGTGTTCCCTGGTCAGTATGTTGGAATAGCTGGGTCAGAAAGGCAATGTCGAGTTGGAGTGTGGATCACGTGTCCAGACTGATGAGCAAACTGCCACATGATCTCAGGTCCAGTTTCAAGAGGTACACATGTCTGGCATGATGACACTATCCTAGGGCTGGGCGATAAAACGATAACGATAATTATCGTGATTTAAAAAATTATCCATAAAACGATATCAAGAGTTTGATAAATGTTCGATAATGTTTATGCGCCAAAAGTGGAACAAAACTCATTTGAACCGCGCACCACACGGACCATTTTTCCGCTCGACTCAAAGTCTAAACAGCAGCGCAGCGCAAGCTCACTAGAGCAGATGCGTTTACTCTGATTGGTCTCGGTCACGAGATACAGTGAGAAGCGCTTGAAATCAGCAAAGAACACAAATGTCTAAGTGGTTAAACCAGTTTAAAATAAGATGAAACAGCGCAGACAAACAGGATAAACACTGTGCGCAGCGATACAGTCAAAATGCTTTTCCGTCTACAAATTCCCATCATTTACCATGGATTTACTGTAACATTAGCATAGTAATATTAACTGCACCATGTGGGATATACATATTGAATTGTATTGTATTATTAATGTAGACAATGTATTAAAGGACTAATGGAATATAATTACAGTATTTAATAATGTATTGGCTACTACTGTTTTTCATACAAAAACCATAGAAACCATAAAGTTACATTAACTAAGAAATTAATTTTTCTATTAAGATATCGTCGCTGTCGGGCGGAATCCTCGTATCTCCAAAACCATTATTTTTCAGGAAATTTAAAAAAACGGCATATTTTTTTAGTTATTAAACATTGTATCGTGAAAGTTGGTATTATACCTTATATTGCTATCGTATAATGTTGTGTACTAACATTAACACAACATTTCCCCAAAATCATGTTTTTTATTATTATTCGTTTATTCCAGGCAATAGCACAAAATATATATATATATATGAAGGTAGACCATATGGGGTAACACTTTATAATAACTGCACACTATTAATCATTAGTTAAGCATTAGTAAACAGTTAATTCGTCATTTATAAAGCATTAATAGACAATAATAAGCAGTTTATAAATACAGTTAAAAATGCTTTATTCTTGATTTAAAAGCATATCTATAATGTGTTTAATAATCATATTTTCATATGTTATTAATGATCAATTTATCATTTCTGAATTAAGTACTGTATTATTTACAAACCAGTTATTTAAGAGTTGTCAGTGGTTCATAATATTACTTAGAAAGTATAAGTAAATGATTAATAAACTATTTAAATGTACATTCATACATCTTATTATTCAGGCGTATATTAATAGTTACTTAGTGTGTTAATAAATGCTTTATTAACATGAATTTCTACTGTAATTCATGGTTAATTCAGGTAGTTATAAAGCATTTAGTAGTGGTCAGTTAACTATTGTTGTGAGCTCATCTAAAGTGAGGACTAGTTATGCCTTGTAAAGCATTTACAAAGGAGATTTAAAGGCTGTTAATATTTCTATGTTCTGTATTACTGTGTTGTGTTTGTTTATTTTTTCTGTTTAGAAGACAAATGAGCCTTTAAATCTCCTTTGTAAATGCTTTACAAGCCATGAATAGTCCTCACTTTAGATTAGCTCACAAAAAAGTTAACTCACCACTACTAAATGCTTTATAACTACATGAATTTACTACATTTACTTACACTTTCTAAGTGATCTTATGAATCACTGACAACTCCTAAATAACTGGTTTGTAAATAATGCTATACTTCATTTAGAAATTAGAAATAGATATGCTTTTAAATCAAGAATAAAGCATTTGTAGCTGTATTTATAAACTGCTTATTAATGTCTATGAATGCTTTATAAATGATGAATTAACTGTTTACTAATGCTTAACTAATGATTAATAGCGTGCAGTTATTATAAAGTGTTACCCAATATGGTAAAAAAAAAAAAAAAAAAAAATACAGTATTCAAATATAACAATCAATTTCAATTTCAATTCTGCCTGAAAGGGAGTGGGAAGAAGACAACTTATTTAATCCCACCCCAGCATCACCATTTGTAATTGATATTTAGGCTTCATATTTACTGTGCTCTCAGATTATTTACAAATAATATATCACGGTGGCGTTACCACAATAACAATTTAGTTTTTATGACAGCAGTTGTTACCAACAATGTAATAGGAGTACAATCCAAACCATGGTTAACAGACAATATCCAACAATGATAATAGACAAATCTACCAACAATGGTAATAGACAATATACCAACAATGGTAATAGACAATATACCAACGACGGTAAGAGACAATGAGCACATGTTAACACTATGAGACAGATAACAACAATGTAATAGAAATAAACAATGCCAACAAATGTAATGGACAATATACCAACGATGGTAAGGAAACACTGAGCAAATGTTCACACTATGAGACAGAATACAATAGCAATCTTAATTAAAGACCCTCATCTCTATATTTTAACCAGACCCAATGTTTATATAACAGTTTGAATTGATGAATGGTTTGACATTGCTTTAGTAGCAAGTCCAGTTTGTTCCAGAGTTTCACTCCACATACAGACACACAGTGACATTTACGTGTGGTTTGGGCTCTCGGTATTGAAAAATGTCCAAAACCTCTCAAATTATGAGTTTTAAAAAAACTTTGTAAGTTAGGGGGTAATAATTTGTTAAATGCTTTGTATAAGACTATTGATGTATTATATTGTACAAGATCACTATATTTTAGTAACTTTGACTGCGTAAACAGATTGTGAGTATATTCTATAAAACCAACCTTGTGAATGATTCTCACAGCTCTTTTCTGCAATATAATCAAAGGTTTTATTGTGTTCTGATAAGTATTTCCCCACACTTCAACACAATAAGTAAAATACGGTAATACCAGGGTGCAATATAAAGTACGGAGTGCATTTTCATCAAGGTATAATTTTGCTTTATTTATAATTGATAGGTTTTTAGAGATTTTTGTTTTTATATATCTGACATGGGGTTTCCATGACAATTTACTATCAATTATTACTCCTAAAAATGTATTCTCATTCACTATTTCAATTTGGATACCATCAATACTTATTCTCTGTTCATACATTATTTTGCAATTTCCAAACATCATTACCTTAGTATTATTTATATTCAGGGATAATTTATTTGCATCCATCCACTTTTTTATTATCTTTAGTTCCCGGTTTACCATAATTAAGAGCTCATTATAATCGTCACTACTGTCAAATATATTTGTGTCGTCTGCAAATAAAATTAATTTAAGTACCTTGGATGCGTCAAACATATCATTTATATACACATTGAACAATTTTGGCCCCAATACTGACCCCTGGGGGACACCACAAAGAATGCCAAGAGTATCTGATAAATACTGACCCATTTTAACAAACTGTGACATTCCTGTTAAGTAACTTTTTAACCAATCTCCAGCCAGCCCCCAAATTCCATATCTTTCCATCTTTTTTAATAGAATTGAGTGATCAATAGTGTCAAAGGCTTTTTTTTAGATCAATAAAGATACCAACTGCATACTTCTTTTGCTCCAATGCGTTAGTGACTTCTTCAATAGCTTCAGTTATTGCCATTGAGGTAGTTCTTTTTGACCTAAAGCCATACTGACCATCATTAATGACATGATGTTTCTCGAGAAACTCTTCAAGTCGAGAATTGAAGAGTTTCTCTAAAATTTTTGAAAATTGGGGCAAGAGAGAGATTGGTCTGTAATTACTAAAAGCGTGTTTATTGTCATTTTTGAAAAGTGGAATTACTTTAGCAATTTTCAGTGTTTAATCAGAGATACGAGATTTGTGACTTCAGAGCAGGGAGATACGAGATTACGCTGTCATTGATAAGAATGGTACGGACACAGACGTCGCTGCTGCCAGCAGCGTTTTGACAAGAGACAAGGCTTTAGGAGCTAATTAAAGCTAGTGATTGTGGTTATATACAATACATATTTCTTAACTCTATTTTAAAAGTTTAAGAGATTTAAGTGATTCAATACAAAAAACGATGAGCTGACTAGGCTGTCTAATAGGCGGACATTAGCCTAATATGCACGCAAACTTACCTTCATGGCTCACAGGCTTCCTTCTGCACCGAAGCATTACAGCTATCAAAACAGGCCTACTCAAATGTATCTAACCTAACTATTTTCACTCGTTATTGTCTAAAAAACAGACAGAGTTTAGATAGGCTTACTAGTAGACAGCCCTTTTTTCTACCATAAATACAAACCTTGCTACTTAGGGTATTTTACATGCACAGTGCCAAGAGAGAAATAGTCTAGAAGTAGGCCAAACAGCTGAACTTTGAGTCAGTAAAATATTAATAAAAACAATAATTTAATGATGGTATCCAAAACATTCAATTCAAGTATTATATTAGATACATTTTAAAACTTCAATGTACATGTATAATAAGCCTAGTAATAAGTAGATATTTAAAATAATTCAATAACTGAATTCAAGTATTAAAGGCGCTGAACAATTTTTAAACTAAGCGGTTCATTGAAAAGAAATGGTTGACAGAAGAAGGTATGTTTATTGGGCAAGGGTAAATAAATAGGGTGGTGCTTCAGTGAGAACAGAGGCTATGGCAGGGTTGTATTAAAAATATATTTTGAAGAATGTCAGTAACCAAACAGTTAACTGGAGCCATTGACTTCCACAGTATTTATTTATTTCCTACTATGGAAGTCAACGGCTTCAGTTAACTGTTTGGTTACTGACATTCTTCAAAATATCTTCCTTTGTGATCAGCAGAAGAAAGACATTCATACAGATCTGAAACAACTTGAGGGTGATTAAATGATGACAGAATTTTAATTTAGAAGTGAACTATCCCTTTAAGCCTTGCTTTACTACTGAGTGTATTCCCAGCTAACAGTCTTTTGTCATAAGAACGTTCTCCAAATATTCAGTGTTGGTTCTGGGAATGTGGAAAATGTCCAGTTTTCTTGACGTTACAGGAACTTGTTTAAAAGGTATATTGTTCCTTTATAAATGTTCTTTCAACTTAATTTTCATTTCAACATTCTAGGAACATTGACTTCTAACATTCCAAGAACATAAAAATGTCCAGTTTGCTTAATGTTACTAGAATGTTATTTAAAGGTTAGTGTGATGTTAGTAATAAGTGAAGCTGGTAATGCTGTTTGTGGAGTAGTTTAATCAGATATTGAGAGGGTTAATATCTTCAGTTCATCTAAGGCTGTGTCTCAAGAAAGTTGTAGTTTGTGTTCTTAAAGGGTTAGTTCACGCCCTCATGTCGTTCCAAGCCCGTAAGACCCCGTTCATCTTCGGAACACAGTTTAAGATATTTTAGATTTAGTGCGAGAGCTTTCTGTCCCTCCATTGAAAATGTATGCACGGTATACTGTCCATGTCCAGAAAGGTAATTACAACATCATCAAAGTAGTCCATGTGACATCAGTGGGTTAGTTTTTTGAAGCATCGAAAATACATTTTGGTCCAAAAATACGACTTTATTCAGCATTGTATTCTCTTCTGGGTCTGTTTTCAATCCGCGTCATGACTCTGCAGTGACGCTGCTGACGTAAGACGCTGATGACGTGTTATCTGGTGCGCCCGAGCTTCGTTTACAGTCTGAGGGAGAGTTTACGCTATATTCAAGCTATTCTACATTGTTTGTATCTTGCTATTGCTATATTTACGTTTGAGAAGATTGTTTTGTTTTTGTTGCTCGGGCGCAACAGATGACACGTCAGAAGCGTCTTACGTCAGCAGCGTCACTGTGGAGTCGACTTGCTTTAATCGGAAGAGAATACAATGCTGAATAAAGTAATAGATTTTGTTATTTTTGGACCAAAATATATTTTCGATGCTTCAAAAAATGTTGATGACTTTCTTCCAGGTGTTTTCAGCTCTCAGTCTTTTCCTTGGAGGTGCGTCTTCCTCAGCATTTGAGCACGAATTCTCTGCATCCTCTTCATTTCCACCATGGAAAACTTTAAAATACACACACAAACCAAACGTGCATGAATGAGTTGCATCTTTATAAACTGTCAACAGTGAGGGCTATAGTAGAAGAACCTTATCTAATTTAATGAGAAATTGTAGAAAAGCATCTAACCTACCCGTGTCAAACTGCACCTGCTCTGGAGCCAGCAGTGAGGCCTCCTCTACCTCCAGACCACCAGATAAATCTTTTCAAACACATGATACAATCAGTGTGAATAATTTTTTTTAACAAATGTCTATTGTTGTGAAATCCATTTGCATGAAACTCATCCATTTTGGTATGTAAAATCATGATTATCTCATGATTATTATAGAACATAACTATACCAGCATGTATCACTGTGTCCTCCATCTCTTCCTCTCTCTCTATACACTCTCTCCATCAGAGCTCTCACTCTCTATTAGGGCCCTTGCCTGATCATATGGCACATTGACCATCTTACATAGATCCTCTAAGGACACAGACATGGTTGCTGCAAAACATAAAATGAATAAAGGTCAAATGATCAACTTTCCCAAAGTTATACGGCATGTTTACGTATGAAAACGAAGCAAGAAGCCACACAGCAAAAAAATGCTTTTCTTACTTAGTATTTTGTCTTGTTTCCAGTCCAAATACCAAATCAAAAATGATTAATTCAAGATGCCAAACACAAACACAGCTATTCCAAGGATATTAATTTTGATTCATTCCCCCGGAAAACAGGACATAATATCTTATAGTATTTTACTCATCTAGTAATGCATCTTGATTTAATAATTTTTAGATATTTGGACTGGAAACAAGACAAAAATAGAAGAAAAGCATTTTTTGCAGTGCAGCATATAGCTTGCTTAAAGTGAAGAATATGACGGCAAAGGCAGCTACTTGTTGAACATGACGGCATGCCTTGACATTGAAAGCTACAATCCTGACATAGTACATTAAATTAACGTTATTATGTTGTTCCTCAGACGAGTGCCAGAACTAGCGGGGGTCGAGATTTTTTTCTTTAAGCCCCACGAAAATCACGTTAGCTATCTCACCAAACATGACGACAAAACCAGGCTAACTAAGTCAACGGCAGGATATTTTTGTGCTTTAAATTCATTATCCTCGTCAGAAACAAAAACATGGAAGATTTCAATCAACAAGATAGCTAACGTTAACGTTACAGTCCAATGCTAGACCTAAACCTAGAAAACCTAGACAAATCTAGCATCCTCAGAAACGATAAGCTACATTAGGCTTAGCACTACCATTACTTCAAGATCGAGATAAAACTGTTATATATATTTATTAAAATTCATATAACTGAATCATGAATAACCAGTGTTTTGAGAACATTTACCTCAGGATGTGTTGCTCGATGAAGATCGTTGCGACTTTCAATCTTGAAGCTCCCTCCTGAGTCCCGCGGAGTGAAGAAGAGGTGGAGTTACGAGGTTTCTCAGACAGTTGAAGTGTCCAATGGAGTTACGAGATTTGCTCTTAAGCTATTTTCAACACTTTAGATTGGTTAATAATTTGTAAAAATAACAGACCCACGTGGGGACTGACCAATTGCATCGATTTGTGAAAAAATCAGAAATTGCCCAAATTTGGACATACGAGGTTTCCGCCCGACAGCGACGATATTTATTTTGTTAAGGAAAAATTGCTGCTGATAATACTGAAGGAGCTTATATATGTATACGGTGAAAGGTGTCGTATTCCTATAGGTAGATGTGGATAAGCTGAGAGTCAGCTGATGTGAGCTTGACAAACGTGACCTGGCAGAACTAATGCTACGCTTGATTTCTGTCAGGACCACTATCGTCAAATATGATTGACAATTAGCATACAGTTTTGATTGGTGGTATGGTTCGTTCTGGGCGAGAACGCCCTGCGCATCCATGCAGCCTAGCATGGATAAGAGAAGGGAGAGCAGCAAACCCCCCAAAACAAAACCATATGCCAATATTCCCCAAACCCAACTGACAGCGCAATTTGGATGCTTTGTAGTTACCTAAATGTGAGCCAAGGCAACAAGCATGTTGCCAATACCTGAAAAACTTGAGCAACAGCATGTTACCAAAATACCGGAAAGCCTTAACCCTCTGGGTACCAAAAACGCGCCGGCGCGTTTGCCTCGTTTTTTTTCACATAGCAGCAAAATAGACTTAAAATACTCCCGTCATTTTTTGTCATACAGGCTTAAGAAATATGAAAAAATAAACTGTTAAATGTCTTCTTATTTAAGGGTTCACTTAAAATCTAAATAAAACATTGTGCTTTTGTAAAATAAAGAAAGTAAACAGGGAGTGCTTTCTGCCTCTCCGTCTCCGTGAACTTTTTTTCTGAAGCACGTCTGTAAACTTAAACAAAACTCAGCGAATACTATTCACTCAGACATGAGCTATATATCTCTATAATTATTTAAGTGTGTAGTTTTAAATGATCTAATTCAAAACTAAAACAAATATTCTCTGATTACGTAATCTATATAAAAAAGATAGAGAGATCAGCCGTTCTCATTATCGTTCTGGCAGCTCATTATTCTGCTAATGTGACACGCCCATGGAGAGCGCGCGCTATTCAAACGCAGATGATCTGAAGCATCACATGCAAACCAGTCAACGCCCACAACAGCTGGAAAACACACAGCCTAATTTACGTTGAGGCGCTGTGAGGAATAATAATACTGTGATAATCCTGGAAATTTTACCTCAAACGTGCTGGAGTAGTGCTTTGTTCTAATCACGATATGAAATGGTGTCTGTAAACCGCAAACAAATTTTACAATTTGAATTGCGTTTCTGTGTTTGAATGAATGCACGGCACAGATGCATGCTGTTGTTTACTACAGCTCGCGCATGTCTGTGTGTGAATGAAACTATAATTGCCTACTGAGATGAGTAAAAATCGACTGAATACGTTGAAATAAAATGTCTTTGTATAAGCAACATATTAAACTGCAAATTAACATTTATGCCGTAATATATATTATAAAAGACGATATGTTACAGACGAAATATGAAAGACAACATTTCGTTTTGGATTGATTATAAAGTTTTTACTGCCACATCAAAACCTAATTTACAAGGTGCAAACAAAATCTTAAAAGGTCAATATAAGCCTTCTCTTTAAATTATTTTTGTGTTTTATTAGTGACAAATTTGGGGAGAGGATAGCCTACATCCAAAACTTTCTGAAAATACGAATGAGAATTAACTGCACAATTACTAGAAATGTTTACTGTAGTGGCAATTTTAATCTTTTATTTCTTATTCTGTTCCTAATGATTTAACAGATTAATGCTGTATGTTCTCTGTCTGTATTCTGAGTTTCCTGATGTAACGTTGATACAGCTGTGTGTGATACAGAGGTGAGAAGACCCCAGGCTAGGGAGGGGTTGAGGTAACCATGGGGGTTCCTCAGTTCCTGCCCTCTGGGGTGGGTGTTTAGAGAATGCTTTGATGAGAACATTATAAAGCTACCAGAAAAGCACCTATCTGGGTCTCACTTCTGCCTGCAAACTGGTCTGTAAGGGTTGAGGGTTTCACCCCAGCCTGCAGCTGGCCTGTGTGGCTAGAATGGGAACTATTCTTGCAAGATTAAATGTATTTTTTTTTTCTTTTAAATACAATTTGGATCTTGACGTCTCTTTTGCCGTGATGCTGTGTTTGCATATTGCCTTTCCAAACAAAAAGTTTCTTACAAAATTTAAATCAATCTATTGTTTAATGTGAACGATTAGCCCAGATGATTTTCAGATCATTTTGAAGTAAAAACTCTAGGCGACAACATCCATTAGTCAAAAGTATTGTGGGAATATGTGAAGTTGGTCGTTTATGGACTTATATCAGAAAATTTAAGTTTGAGGTTTTTGAATAACCACGCATAAATAATATTCTCTCAAAAATGCAAACATGTACTGTTTTATGGTGTCTCAAATATCCTTTACACCTTTTACCTATTTATCCTTTATTCTCAGGTAGGTAAGGAAAGTCGAGTCTGGACAATACTATAAGCATTCAAAATACTTACAATTAGTTCAGCAGACTTCCCTGTGGTCAGTTCTCGCTTAAGGTCCTTAAATAATTATTCAGACAATAACTTGCCAATAATATAATATAAGTTTTATTAAAGTTAACAAGCGTTATATCAAAGTTAAAGTTAGGTTACAGTAATAATAAGTTTCAACAAACAGCTGGTTATACAGGCGTCGAGGGAAACTGGGCTATTCAGAATCCAAAACTTCAGTCTCTCTCTCCGCCTTTTATATGCAGCCTTCGGAAAGCAGGTTCCAAACTCTCTCCTGACGTCATCAATTGGAGTTCTGCCAAGTTCCTAGTCATGGCTCTTAGCTGTTTACGCAGGATCCTCCTACGTCGCCTCCGATTTCTCTTCCTCTGCTTTCTTCTCTTAGTCGTCTGCAATATATACTTTATCTAGTACATTTTCATTTATCATAAAACTATTTCTAATACATAAGTACTTTCTACTCTAAATCAGTTAACACATACATTTCATGCAAGTAAGTAATTCTCTTAATAATAGTAAAATCACACAGTACATATCTTGTTCACCATAACTAACAGGGTTACATATATCTATCTTAGCAAAAGCATTATTACTATTTAGGTTACATCACTACAAAGCAAATCAAGCATTAATCAAGGCAGTTTAATTGCAAAATCATCCCCTATATCAACAGTACATAAATGTTGCTCACATATTATGATAGTCATGTTCGTGCTAAATAGAGTGTAATTACACCTTTGCCATTAATATGTTTATAAGCAACTGAAAAAAATACAAATATCAGGGAATGTCAAAACATCTCAAGGACCCCAAAAACACCTTAGACCCCAGAGGGATAAATAATTATTTTTTACTTTCTGCGCTTTTATACTAGCTCTCAAGGATGGCAAATGCTGGCAAATAAAAACAACTATAAACTTCTGTTTAGTAAAGGTTAATTTTTAAGCATAGCATGTCTGTTTCTGGGAAACAGACCTTGAAAAAAAGGTAAAATCACTCCCAGCTGTTCAAACATGACTGTAACCCACTTCCAGTAACAAAGTGAAAATACATTACGTATGTGACCAAAAGTCCTGAGGTCTTTATAAAAGCTGTAGTTTGTTTTAAGTTGTCTTATATCTTGACAACACCATGAGGAGAGCTGCTTTATTTCTACTGTTGACGGGTCTCTTGCCCGATGGACAAGGTGAGAAACTTTAAGAAAGACTTGTTTTTTATAAATCATTAGATTAGCTTGTTTTTAAGTGTTTGGTCTTAATCAGTCTCTACAGAATTACTCTGGGAAAACAACTATGATCAGCCTCTAAATTTTGAGTGCCCTCAAGGACAGTCAATATCCTACATAAAGAGGTGAGTAGAAAGCAGATTGTACTTCGGAAAAGGTTGTCAAAATATTACTAAATATCTGTGTCAAAATATTACTAAAAGTTAAACTTTCATGGGCCACGGCGGTCCACAAAAATACAGATCAATAAATATAGTTGTGCCCAAACGCAGTTTACTCTAAAATCATGGATGTTTATTGGCCATACAATATAATTTATGTATAATTTATTTAGCTTGTAATCCCAGAAAAAGTGGGCACAACATTAAACTGTAAGGATTAAAAGTATCATATTTGGTTTGGAAATAAATAAATCAGTATTTAAATCAGTATTTAGTCAATATTCCATTTCAATAGTAACATTCTCATAATGAAAAGCTATATAAATAGGTACTTAAGTAATCAAAACAATCAAGTTAAAATGAATGTGTCCTTCACTGTTTCCTTGTGAACCAAAGCGAACATCATAATTACTACGAGGACAGGTTGTGGAAGTTTGGCTGTAAAAAGACCTTTGGCTGTCGTTCAGACTGTTTCTGGTCACCTTACGCCAATGATTTTGACGAACGGCTAAACTTTGAGTGTCCATCACACCACGTCATTACAGGAATGAAGAGCTATCACAAAAACAAGCACGAGGACAGGCGGTGAGCTCTGATTTTGACTAATTTTGACTTTTTGCTCAAGGTCCCCTGAGCTGATGTCATTACCATTTTTCCACACAGGTGGCAGTTTTTCTGTTGTAGAATTAATGGCCACTGTACTGCTGACTGCAAGTGGACGACTTTTGTGAACTGTTTTGATGAGTACTTCCACTGGGCCGTGCCAAACCAAAACTACCTGGTGGGTGTTGAAAGCTACCATGACAATTACTACGAGTAAGTACAGCTCCTCAAAATAATACAACATAAATATTGGCTAATGTTATGTAAGTGAGGAGCAATAGTGATTATCAATCAATAAACTTCAACAGGGCATACCTGAAAGAGTTTATTTTATGTTAATGACCAGGGCTGCTCCTGGCCAAATGCATTTTTATATATATATATTTATGTTGATATTAATATAGAATAAAATGTTTATTTTATTTTATTAAACATTTTTGAGCAATCGAGATAGTGCCCCCCGTTTGAGTCGGTGCCCTACGCAAAATGTGTACTCTGTGTATAGGGAGCGGCAGTACTGCGCTAGCTGTGTATTATGAGGCTGCTTGCCGAATAAATACAAGAGCATGCTCATTATATAGTGCAGAATGCCATGGTTGACCAATCAGAATTAAGGATTTTGGACTCCACAATAAAGATGAATAATTTCAAACTACAGTACAAGAAGCAGATTTATAATATTTTCAGGAAGAACAAAATTTTCTCTTTTTTCCTCTCTTGAAAATTTGGTTAATTCGAATATTGAAAAAGGTTTCAGGAGACGGTGTAAAGAGTGATGCAAATGTGGTGTGTGAAACTGCATATTCCAATACTTTAAATATTTTTTTTTTCTGAATGTTTTTTTCAGAGACAGGCGCTGGAAGTACAAGTATTGTGTCAAAGAGAAATGCACATAATCCACATGCAAAAAATAAACACAAGATGGAAAGATAATGTCATTATTGACCTACAAATTTAAGAATAAAAATAATTCTAAGACCGCAAGTACGCAAATATATATTGTTGATATAGAGGATGATTTTGCAATTAAACTGCCTTGATTAATGCTTGATTTGCTTTGTAGTGATGTAACCTAAATAGTAATAATGCTTTTGCTAAGATAGATATATGTAACCCTGTTAGTTATGGTGAACAAGATATGTACTGTGTGATTTTACTATTATTAAGAGAATTACTTACTTGCATGAAATGTATGTGTTAACTGATTTAGAGTAGAAAGTACTTATGTATTAGAAATAGTTTTATGATAAATGAAAATGTACTAGATAAAGTATATATTGCAGACGACTAAGAGAAGAAAGCAGAGGAAGAGAAATCGGAGGCGACGTAGGAGGATCCTGCGTAAACAGCTAAGAGCCATGACTAGGAACTTGGCAGAACTCCAATTGATGACGTCAGGAGAGAGTTTGGAACCTGCTTTCCGAAGGCTGCATATAAAAGGCGGAGAGAGAGACTGAAGTTTTGGATTCTGAATAGCCCAGTTTCCCTCGACGCCTGTATAACCAGCTGATTGAAACTTATTATTACTGTAACCTAACTTTAACTTTGATAACGTTTGTTAACTTTAATAAAACTTATATTATATTATTGGCAAGTTATTGTCTGAATAATTATTTAAGGACCTTAAGCGAGAACTGACCACAGGGAAGTCTGCTGAACTAATTGTAAGTATTTTGAATGCTTATAGTATTGTCCAGACTCGACTTTCCTTACCTACCTGAGAATAAAGGATAAATAGGTAAAAGGTGTAAAGGATATTTGAGACACCATAAAACAATATTTTTTGCAATTATGAATAAAATTGCATTCCAGATGTTCTGAATAAATCCAATTCATAAAATTACTAGTGTTTGAACAGTACCAATGTATAAAGCATGACTACTTTTTTTTAACGGGCTGTGGGTACAAAAACTGTCCACAGCTCTGAGACCACTATTCTGCATTTCTATTTACGACTATTTTTTTTCCATATAAATGATATGATAATAATTATATTGGAAGTGAAAATGTGAATAGACAAATGTACATGAATTTTAGAATGTCTTCAGCATGATTTGAGATGCTCCAAAGAGCATCGAGCCTCAATGCAAGTAAGAACATCTGACATCTGTAATGGTTCACATGGTCAGTGTCACAATTAATGTTTGCTTATTTGATTAGAGACCCATACAATTTGCTAGAATCGCACCTACCCAATAACTATACTGAAAATAACAATATCAAAATATAAATATACCTGCTAACAGCAATTATCGGGGTTAAAGTGTGTTAAGGCCTTTATGACGTGTGCTGATGGAGTCTAAGCTGACCCAAAATGTAGGGATGACACCTTCACATTCACAATGGAGAATAAGCTTAACACACACAGAGAGAAATGAAAGGTTAAATAATAATACTTAAAACACTCTAAGCATGCTTACACACACATATTGTTGTATACAGATATTTTAAATAAATTATATTAAAATGATAATAAAAGTCTCCTCTTTATAACACAATTTTTAAGTTTCATATGAATCATAATATGGTACAATTGTCACTGATACACTGATACTTCAATATAAATTGATGAGTTTTGACAAAATGTGATTGTAAATGTTGTAATAGTGATTTCATAGGATAATATTAGGGAGTTGTATTAAAAATTACTATTATAACCACTAAAAGGCAGCAGAGGATGGCTCATTGGCTAACTTTAATTTTAAAAGTGTATGTTTTTGGTTTTCCACCAGTAATCTCCACTAAAGCTAAGACTTTTTCCATGTTAACTCCATTAAACTTCTGGGGTCGGCAAACGCACCAGCGCGTTTTGCTGGATTTTCTTCATATGTACCACAATAGAGTTAAAATACTCCATCATTTATGGTCATACAGAAAAAAGAAATATGAAAAAATAATCTGTGAGATGTCTACTTTTGTATGTGTCCACTTACAATAATAATAATAAAACATTTTGTTTTGTAAAATAAAGAAAATAAACATGGTGTGCTTTCTGCCTCTCCGTACTGGAACTTTTTTTTCTTGAGCACGACTATATAAACTGAAACAAATCTCAGCGAATACTAGTCACCCAGGCATGAGCAATATAGCCTATCTTTATAATAATTTAAGTGTGTACTTTTAAATGATCTGATTCAAAACAAAAACAAATATTCTCTGTTTAAAGGGCATCTTGCAGGGGTTTTTTTTCTTCAAAATTAATATATAACCATGTATGAAAATACCATATGAAAAGTAAATGCAGGATATAAAATTGTTTTGCAAGACATAAGGGCACAAATTTAGTAGGAAACGGGACCGTTTCCTTGACCGTGTTGAAAATCCGCTTTTTTTCACCATCGCGTCATATTACGTCACGACAGGAGTCGTTTGCCGCCGGGCTCTGCGTTGTGCATTTGCTCAGTGCAGAGTAGGTTGGTATTCAGTTGGAGCGGTCGTGATTCAGTGTGTTTTCGGTGGTTATTGTATTTCAAATAATCATCGTCGAGGTAAATGATTGTGAATTATGGCCTGTCAGGACTAGCCTGGTAATACCAGACTCTGCTACTTCACTTTGCTTCGTAGACAGAGTCTGGAATGGCATAATAGAGAAGTGTTTTTCTCTCTCGCTAGGGGGCGCTTGTCTGAAGTTTAAAATCATTGGTTACCCGTAAGCCAATCAGATAAGTTTAGTTAGGACGTATGTTATGCGCCTGTTCAGCCGCATCGAACCACAGACATCAGGCATCGAACTCAAATCTATGATCGAACTTACACTGTAAACACATGTTGATGCGAGCGAAATACCGGAGTGAACATGGCTGGTAAACGACTTTTGCAGATTATGGCGAAGTTAATCTGACGCATCCACGGTACAATCACGGCCTCTAAACTTATTTTTGACAGAGTGAAACAAGAAAATATTTGTAGCCAACTCTCAAATTTAGGATTAGATCTTTTAAATACAGCCAGTGCCGCTGCTAGCCATTTTGGTGCCCTAAGCATAATTCCTTGATGATGCCCTCTACCCCGAGAAGCTTCATGAGGCACGCGCGCGGTCTCTTGCTCTCTCTCTCTCTGCCGTGCACGCGCTACGCAGTTTGGAGCACAGTCTCTGTCTCGCGGGCGCGATCGCTCTAGATTTAGGAGATTTTAACTAATTCGCGGGCGTCAGTGAGCCGCTATCAATATACGGGAGACTCCCGGAACGCTATTTTTTTTATGCCCCCTCAGCTCTTGGTTCTCTACGCACAGCGCGTGGTGGGAGCGGCGGCACTGGTTCACCATAACAGAGCGAATTGGCATCCCGTGTCTCGTTTCGGTTTTCGATTTCTCTAACCTACATTGTAAAACTTGGCGCTCAGCGTCTACGTCACGGCTCTAAGCCCGTCCTCTGTTTGTTGATTGGCCCGGCCGTCCGAGGCCGGTGGAAAACTGAAAGATAGGCCGCTATCTCCAGGGGGGCAGTGTTCCGAAAGATATTGAAGCTGACCTGGCGCCGCCATTGGCTAGCGGACCCCCACCTGCTGTTAGCATTCCATTGACTCCCATTCATTTTGGCGTCACTTTGACAGCGAATAACTTTACATCTGAGGCGTTTAAAGACACCGTTTGTCCATTGTTTATTTCTAAAGAAACACGAAAATGTATAAAAGGCTCCATTAAGCCAATGGTTCTAATTGACTTCACTGCTCTCCGTTGAAACCTATGGGGTCGCTGTGTCCAGTTTATATACTGTCTATGGCTATCTCAGACTGAATACAGGAGCGAAATGAAATTAGCGGAAGGTAGGAAGTCTGACGTAGTCAGGCTATGTCAGGACATCGAGTCCACAGGTTTTTCCGAAGAATCCGAACAAGAAAAAGGACGGTGCTATCTCCCGTGCGCGTTTTGTGCAGGGTAACGCCCGTTTCACACATACTCCGTTTGCGGTGCGTATTTTTTTCCGTACCCACGTTAACAGGTTAGAGCTTTCACACTGCACACGGATGCGGTCCGGCAATCCGTTCCAGTTGTGGTGCGTATACAGCAGTGCAGCGATCGTTTACGCACAGAGTCTATTTTCTGCTGTGCTGCACCGCACTGCAGCGTATTGTTCACATTGAAATAAACATAGATTGACAAGAAACTGTAATAATTTGATCATATACTCATAATTACAGTTAATGTGTTCTACATTTTCTAAATTACAGGATCAAGAAATTACAAAAAAATCATTATAGTCCAAGAGTTGCAAAATGCGATCATATATGACTTTTCCCCATCAAGAAATACATGATATGGGATGGGGAGGGGAGGAGAGGGGAGGGGAGGGGGGCACTAGCATCACAGCAGACAATCACGTGAGAGGCCGTTGGAGAGAAAAGTAACTCAAAAACAAGGTGACAGTGACATGGATGACAATCGTCTCATTGTGGAGGTGGAAAAATACACAATTCTGTATGATCCACAGAATATGTTGTATAAAGATTTAAATGCCAAAGAAAGGGCATGGGAAGCAATTTCCTCGGCTATTGGTGTCGATGGTAAGTTTTAAAATGTTTGTTTCAAGTGCGATGTTTATAGGCCTTTTAGTTGACTAAATGAATACAAAAAAGTTATAAATATGATTATTGCTTTTAAACGAGAATATAAATATATATTATTGCTGCATGTTGTTCTATTTAAACATGAATATGTAGGCTACTGTGTTGCCCTTTTTATTTATTTTGTTTATCGTCACATTCAACCTTCATGTCATGCGAATTTATTAAATGGAAATGAACATCAGAATATGTAGTTGTAGCCTATATCTGAATTCATAAGTAGCCTAAATCATCTTATCATAGTTTTATTTTTGAATACAGAAGTTAAACAGGGTGTAATTATAAGTTTGTTATAGTTTTTTTTATTTTGTGACACACATAAACTGCGTATCAGTAGCGCACTGCAAACGCAGCATATGTGAAAGCTATGGCGTTCCGATCGGTTCTTTAATATGACTTTGCAGCACGCACTCGTCTCAATGAACGTGACGTCTGCGTCTGCAGAACGTCTCGTCTGCGTCTGCCACATCACTCGTTCATCTTGTCTGCGTCTGCTGGTTTCCAGCACATTCCACACACTTATTCGTTCTTTATTATTTTTCCCCACTTATCTTCAATTGTATTTTATTAGCAATTAAGTGATTTTACCTTGCTTATGTATAGCTTTTTATTCCAAATAGTAAATATTAATTTACACAAATGATCATGTTAAAATTTGTGTTTGCCATTGTTTCTTGTCAACATATCCACAGATGAATAAATGATAAAAAGCCTACTTATGAATAAATGATAAAAAAAGCATGCATGTAGCCTACTATTCACCACTAGGAGTCTCTTGACCAATACAAAAGAACGTAGTTGTAAACATTTGGGCTGATTTAACTAACATATATAATATTTGTAATGTTTAATTTTAGAGTTGTAATATTTAGTTTTAGATTTTCGCCGAAGTTTGATTGACAGGCGGTCTGACAGTTATCATCAAAATTATACTTAAAAACAGATAGGTCTGCACCTCAAGAGAAATGCGAGCACATTTTATTATTATTATTTAGCCTAAATGTCTTTGCTTATACTAATAATAATAATAAAGATAAATATAGATACCGATTTTTGTTACTGTAGGTAAAACTAATACCCCATTTTTGACTAAAGGTGGCGCTACTGAGCCCCTTACCACGCCCGTTTCTGAAACTGTGCACAAGTGTACTAGGCAATAAATGTAAAGTGTCTGTCGAGTTTCATGCAATTTGAAGTATGCTAAGAGTCTCAAAAACTTTAAAAAAGAATATTAAAGTTTGATGCATTGCCATGGCGACAGTATTAAAGATATCAATAATCCTTTCACAGGTCTACATCTGCCGTGTGTTTACATTATACAGATGAAGTTTAAAGCAAATCGGTAAAAATAAGAGGGTGATTTCAAAGCATTTTGAAAGTGACACACTTCCTGCTGCCAGTTGGTGGCGCTATAACTTTGACTCACAATAGTCACATCCATGTGATCGGCCTCTTACAACAAACACACTGCTGAAGTTTCATCAAGATCAATTAATGTATGAGGATGTTACAACACACTTCCTGTTTCCAATATTCGCCATAAATTTGTTTCCTCGCCACGGCCAAACCGTTCGAGATATCAAAAATCCCCTCGCAATTTAGCATCCTCCATGTCTTGACTTCATGCACACCGAGTTTCGTGGTCATCGGATGAATTCTCTGGGAGAAGTGTTTCAAATGCCAGAACATGCGTTTCCATACAGCCCATAATAGCTGACTTCCTGTTGGACTGGCGTAAAACTTAGAGCACAAATCCCCACACACGGGGCTCGCGCACATAAAATTGACTCAGATCGATTGCGCATTAAAAGTAGCAAACATGCCCACAACCCAGTGCCCACTAATGCTACCTCCTGCTTATCACACGGTTTCTGTAAAAACGAAACCAGTGTGCAGGCGCTCTGCTCAGGCGAGCGATGCTATAAAGGTGGTAAACGTGCCCGCTCCCCCGCGCCCACGTCCACACACAAGCATTACGGTTCCTACGGGGACTCGTCCAGCCCTCCCCCTCCCGGTTTCCCACCGTAGAGGGGTCGAGCGCGGACATTCTGCCCGCTGTCATCAGCGCGGCCCCTGCCTCAGATGTTACGAGCACAACATTTTCGTCGCAGTTCACCGAAGCTGCTGTATCGCGAGCCGATCAAAGCGCGCTTCTCACTCAGCCCCTAGCAACCCGTGCAGATGCGTGGGCGAAGCTTCCCGGGGTTTCAAAATGGGTGCTAAACATCATAAAAGAAAGCTATTCGCTGCGGTTTCGCCGACGCCCTCGCCGCCACACGGCGCACATCGAAAGTAGCACATCTACTTCGAGCGAAATTCAGAAACTACTGAGCAAAGGGGCAAACTGTCCAGAATTTTTCTCGAAAAGCGAGGACGCCCTGGCCCACTCGTGGCCTCGTCATCCTTCTCTATGCTTTTCCCCCTGTCTCCCTCCTAACCCAGGGGGTGGAACGGATCAGGGAGGAAGGATGCTCAGTACTGCTGGTAGCGCCACTCTGGACGAGCCAGCCCTGGTTCCCAGTTGTGATGCAGTTAGCAAGCACCGCCAGTGCCTCTGAGGAGGGATCTCCTTTCTCAAGCCAATGGTTCGATTTGGCATCCTCACCCAGAGCTATGGTCCCTTCACGTGTGGGCCATCAACGGGTATCCGCTGACCTCCCACAGGGAGTGTTAAACACGATCACGCAGGCCAGAGCTCCGTCTACGCGACGTCTCTATGCCTCTAAGTGGTCAGTGTTTTCTGGTTGGTGCACAGCTCGTGGCTTGTCACCTCCAGATTGCGGAGTGGCAGAGGTTCTCTCTTTCCTACAAGAGCTGTTGGATAAGGGAAGGTCCCCTTCCACGCTCAAAGTATATGTGGCGCCCATAGCGGCGTTCTCTGAAACAGCGCTTGGCCAGTCTATTGGAAGGAACGATTTAGTCATTCGGTTCCTTAAAGGAGCTAAGAGACTGAATCCCCCCAGACCTCCCACAGTCCCAATATGGGACCTTTCTACGGTGCTGAAAGCCATGAAGTGTCATCCTTTTGAGCCTTTACAGGAGATTGATCTTAAAGACGGTGTTTCTTCTGGCTCTCGCTTCAGTGAAGCGCATTGGGGACTTACACGCACTCTCAGTGAGTGCTACGTGCATGGAGTTTGGGCCTAATGACTCTAGGGTTATACTCAAACCTAAGCATGGTTATGTACCGAAATCCCTAAATACACCGTTTAGGGCACAGGTAATTTCCCTGTCTGCCCTACTTGGGAAAATGAGGACGAGAGTTTTCTCTGCCCGGTCAGGGCATTAAGAGCTTATGTGTCAAATGGAGCAGCTCTTTGTTTCGTTCAGCCGGCGTTCTAAGGGACTAGCCGCTTCGAAACAGAGCCTATCCAGATGGATTGTGGACGCTTTAGCTCTAGCTTACACAACCAAGGGCATACAATGCCCTTTGGGTGTCAGAGCGCACTCCACAAGAAGCATGGCTTCTTCGTGGGCCTGGTCAAGTGGGATTGCCTTGCAAGATATCTGTATGGCGGCAGGCTGGGCCTCCCCGTCTACATTTATAAGGTTTAATAACCTAGAGGTTCCCACTCTACAAGCCCAGGTTACTGTCGGTCTAGTATGGCCAAAAGTTGTTAGACTGAAAGTCTCAGTCTGTGATATATGGCTATGATAAATAGCAGGGCTGCTCTGAGCCGCCATTTTTGGAAGATAGTGGCTAAAACCATAGACATCATATAGACGCCCTATCGACCGCTACTGCCTACTAGCGCGATCGAGCCGTGGGGCCACCATCTTAGACCGGTCACCCGCTCCACTCAGTGTAATCTGTATGGCAGGTGCAATGAACTGTCAGCGCATTTAATTAACCATACCTCACTGAATACCAAACTGATTTTCACGCGGGGGGGGTTTTCTGCAAATGTCATTCATGTAGCTATGATACAGGACACACGGTTCGGCATATTTTAATATTCATAGTAGGCTTAACAGTAATATAATATTCTGATATAAGATATAAAGTGACCAGACGTCCAAAATCAAAATATGTGATGTAGGATATAAGGTATTTTATAATCACAAACTATAAATATGATAAAGAAACAGAAACAGATAGTTGCAGTAAAGTAAGATATTTTAATAAGTTGAAGAACAATAATGATTTGTGACACACACACTTACACTTACTCTCTCTCTCTCACACACACTCGATTTGCGCATCGCCATCATGTGTGTATTACACAGGTAAGTTAACGTTATTACATACATTGCTTCCTGATATCACGTGCGCAAACACAAATAACCTATATTTATATATGTTTTTACTACAGGGCCGTTGAATGCTTGTATCTGATAACCGAGAAAACTCTTGTAATTATTACTTTACCCCACCTCTCCATGCCGAGTGATGCAGTAAACATAGCCTAGCTTACGTTAGCTGGCTACGATTTCAGTACAGTAATATCAAAGATCCTCGCTCCTTCTCAATTATCTGGTAATAATTCCATTCACAAAATACAACCAAAAGTACGGTAATGTTAAAATTTACTTGTGAAAAGTAATCCCGGGCCCTATTTGCGATGGTCCGCCGATTAGAACAGGAAAATGCTCCACAGTGCTCTGGAATCTGACTGCTGCTAAGCAACGAAACTAGGAGTACGACCGGTTTAAGATGGCGGCCATATTTCTCAGTGCCCAGCAGCCAATAGGGCATCTAGTCTCTATATAATATCTATGGCTAAAACCCCCATCTTTCAGGATTCCCTGTGAGTCCCCTGGGTGATTATGCACTGTATGAACCCCAGCTGATCGCTCTGGGTCTATGGTGTCGGATTCCGGCATGCACGGCGTTTTACATTATGTTCCCCTAAGCGTAGTCTTACTACGCAGTACGAGAGAATCTCTCGTAAGAGAACGTACTCGGTTACTAACGTAACCTCGGTTCTCTCTAGAGAGAGGAACGAGTACTGCGTATCCTGCTGTGCATGCACTCTGGTTGCTTCACTGTTAAAAATCAGAGAGTTGAGCCTGCGAGCGCAATTTATAGCCCTAAGCCACGCCCGTTTCGGCGGGACGTGATGCAGAAGGGTGCGAAGCGCCCTCATTGGGTGTGACGTCACTCTAGGTCTCGCTCGATAGGCTCAAGCAGTTGCCCGCACAGCAGCCAATCAGCGCGCGAGCTGCCTCGCCTATGTCTATATGCTGCGTCAACGCGTTTTACATTTATACAAAATTAAGGATAATTTTTGGCTTCAGTATTCTCGTGGAAAAGGATTTTTTTTCACAGCACATTTCTCCATTTACAAACAACTGATTTGACATAGCTTTCACCAAAAGTGCTTTACTACAATCCACAATAGAGATTACACAGGTTTAACAGCAGAAAAACGGCTTGTACTGCCTCTATTCTTTCACTGAATCCTTAACATAGACTTGTAGACTTGGACCAGCTAAGAGAGATCATAAAAATCACAGGAATGCTAGTGCCAGATTTCATAATAAAGCTAAAAAGCCAAGCTGTGAGTGTATTACAGATCAATAGAAAACACTTACATACATTTAGACATGGAAATGCACAATTGATGCATGTTTTTTTTTATTTTTATCTATTCATATTGGCCAAAAACTACATCAGCCAAAAACTACATACATAAAGTACCAAAGAAAGACTTAAACACAGAGGGTAAGCTATCTAATTCTGCTGTTTCCATCTGGGATACCGCTAAAAAAACTGGATGGAAATGCCAATTTTCAATTAGAAACAACTTGAGGGTGAGTATATGATGACAGCATTTTCATTTTAAAGTGAACTATCCTTTTAACATAGTGGAGTCATATAAGCAATTTATTTTTTAAATATTTTAAACATATTATAGGAAGATGTTAGAAAAAGATATGTTTGTGTGTTATTGGCTTTGTCTGTAAAGTACCTAAGAGACTTACTTCGTTTATGACTTACTTTGTCAAGACAAACGTTGGCTTGACAAAGCCTATTAGCCTGAAAGTTTTAAATAGTTTTAAAAGCTTGAAGCTTTTCAGTTTGAAGTTCAAAGTAGTTTTCAAGCTGAAAGTTTTGAAGGCAATACAGTCCATCAGACAGACAGATAGACATGATGGATTGGCACATAGAGATGGATGAATAAACAGACAGATAGATGGATAGATTGCACAGAAAGACAGACTTTCTCAAGTACCTTTTACAGTACTCACAACTTATTTTCCAGCCATACAAAGTGGGCCTCTCCTCTGAATTTGGGCTTGCTGACAACGTCCCTGAAAATCTTGCATGTCAGTGAAAGCAAAATACAATGTTCAACTCCATTACCTTTTAATTAATTTTAGCATAACTTTATTAAACATAACTTACAGTACATACACTACATTCAGGAATGTAACTTTTACAGTACGATCTGATACTGAGGAACAACATTTATTTTGCAATGCATGCAACAATCAACTACATGACTTCATTAATTGAAGTCTTTCTGCTCTATTGAAGACATCTTAATTTGTTTAAAGGCGAATTAAGACATTTACATATAATTTTAATTCAAAAGACTAATTTTAAGTCATTTTGAATGTTAATGTCACAGGTCGGGGCGGGCCAAGCCAGACTGCACCCACCCTGGAAACCGGGAACCACCTCGAGGGACGTGTCAAGGACCAGACAGACAAGGGAATAAAATGACAGTATTTTATTATATTAAAAGTGGTCAATTGGATAAGTCCTAATTAAAATCTTCTTCTTTCCGCCAGGGCAGTTCAGCTAGACCTCCTGGGACGGGAGGGGAGGAACGATCGTGGCGGCCGGGGGCTCGTTGAAGGGGGGATCAGGGGAAATCCTCACGCCGTCCAGGTAGGCCACCAGGTAAGTATGCCAGTGTGGGGGCGGGCGAGTCACTGGAACGATATGCAAGGTTTAACTGCTCGACAGTATGTGAACACTCAGCTGGGGTACCTTCTTTCTTCCCGATGAGGGCAGATACTTCCAATGGAGGACGTGTGGAGACAACCAGACGGGGAGGACGCTTTGAACGACACGCTCCACTCGGCTGAGCACTGGAACGGTACAGTAAGGTTTGGCTGTTCAACAGTCTATTAAACTTTCAACTGAAATACCTCTCTTCTTCGTGAACAGGGCAAAGGCTTCCAATAGGGCGTGTGGGGACCACCAGACGGGGAGGACGCTTTGAACGACACACTCCACTCGGCTGAGCACTGGAACGGTACAGTAAGGTTTGGCTGTTCAACAGTCTATTAAACTTTCAACTGAAATACCTCTCTTCTTCGTGAACAGGGCAAAGGCTTCCAATAGGGGCGTGTGGAGACCACCAGACGGGGAGGACACTTGGGGCGAACCGCTTCACTGGGCTGAGCACTGGAACAGTACAGCACGGTCTTAACAGTTCAACAGCACATACAACATTCAGCTGAATTACCTTCTCTTCTTGCGAACAGGGCGGAGGCTTCCAACAGGGGCGTGTGGAGACCACCAGGCGGGGAGGACACTTGAGCCAAACGCTTCGCTTGGCGGAGCACTAGAACAACACAGCACGGTTCTACAATTCAACGTTATATGAAGCACTCGGCATTAACAGAGCCGGTCTTCTTAAAGCAGGAAGTTGGGCGCTGGCTTTGTCAAAAACCCTTCTTTAGAGACAGCGGATGGAAGACTGTAGGAGGAGAGTACACGACACCCAGTTCCGGACACCCAGTCTCCATACCTGGCTGGGGCTTGCCCCCGGTTCTCCCGTTAGGATCGCCTTGGCGGGGGAGTTAGGTTCCTCTGGCCCTGGTGGGGAGTTAGGTTCCTCTGGCCTTGGTGGGGAGTTAGGTTCCTCTGGCCCTGGTGGGGAGTTAGGTTCCTCTGGCCTTGGCCCTATACCCAGCCCTGAGGGGCCATAGCCCATCCCACCACGGGAGGCATCCACGCTGGCTCAGTCGGAGGTCCTCTCTACCGCTGGTTTGGGGTAATTTGGACAAGGGCGCATCAGGTTTCGGTGGAGCACCCGCTCTGGACCTCCTCTCCCTTCGGGACGGATGGCATACACCGGCTGAACGAGATGCGGCTGTCGTTGGACTACATACGGCTGGGGCTCCCACCGATCACTGAGTTTGCCCTTCCCTTTTTGCCGGTTATCTCGCACCAAAACTCTTTCGCCAGGCAGTAGCGGTGCACTTCGAGCCGTACGGTCATACAACCAGTGCCAGGACACGACGACGACGCCGCTGACCTGAAGTGTCAACCAGTCTCTCCTCCTCTCCACTCCGACTTCAACCAACCGGAACTGGACAAATACTCTGATTCAATCTGAACTTCATACACTGTTCACTCATTGGCCAGAGGAGAACTGGCCCCCGACTGAGCCTGGGTTCTCCCAAGGTTTTTTTCTCCCTTCTATCACCTGATGGAGTTTTGGTTCCTTGCCGCTGTTGCCTTACCTTCTGGCTTGCTTAGTTGGGGACATTTAGTATTCAACAATATTATAGATCTGCCTTAAAGGTGGATGATGATGAAATTATTTTTTGTATTATTTTCATGTTATCACTGTGAAGCTGCTTTGATACAATCTGTATTGTAAAAAGCGCTATATAAATAAAGATGACTTGACTTGACAACCTTTTGTTCTTGTCGGCCGCTTGCTTAATTCGGTCCGAGACCCGTTCATAGGCCAGTTGAAGGCGTTGATGGTGCCTGGCCACCCACTCCGTTACACCGCCTCCTTCTTCAGTAGCCGCAGTGCCCAGCAGTAGGTCGACTGGTAGTCTCACATGCCTTCCGAACATCAGGTAGGTCGGTGCATACCCGGTCGTGCTGTTTAGGCTGTTGTTATACGCCTGGACCATCGCCGGGGGGAGGTTGTCAGCCCAATGCCCCTGTTGGTCGTTTTCCAAGGTCCCCAAGAGACCGAGCAGCGTCTGGTTAAACCTCTCGCACCCTCCGTTTCCCTGGGGATGATAGGGCGTCGTATGGGTCTTCTTACATCCGTACAGTTGGCACAGCTCATGTACTACCCTGGATTCAAAATTTGGCCCCTGATCGGAATGGAACACTTCAGGACACCCGAAGGGCTGGATGACGTGCCTCCACAGGGCATTAGCGGTGGTAATGGCGGTTTGGTCCAGAGTTGGGATGGCCCAGGCATATTTAGTGAACAGGTCAGTGATCACTAAGAGGTTCTGAATGCGATCGACCGGCCGACCCAGCGTCAGATAGTCCATAGCGAGGATATGCATCGGTGCCTTGGCTCGAATTGGGACCAATGGAGCTCGTGTCTCTTTCCTGGCTTTGAACAAGGTGCAGCGCGGGCAGCCCTGCAGGTAAGTCCTCGTGGTCCTCTCCATCCCCGGCCAGTAGAAGTGGCGTCGCAAGAGTGCCGTTGTCCTCTCCCGCCCTTGATGACCAAGCTTGGTATGATAAGCCTCCAGCAGAGCGTGCCATCTTCCCTCAGGGACCACCACTTGACAGACCGGGTCTCCCGAGCGTGAGTCCTGGAGGGACCGACAAACCACCCCCTCCTTCAGGTGGAGCCTCTCCTTCTGACCCAGCAGGCCCTCACGATTCGGGTTTTGCGCCCGGCGTCCCGCACCCTCCGGCCACTTGTCCTGTTCTAGCCAGACCCGGACCAGTGACAGGTCCTCATCCTCGCCCTGCAACATCCTCCAGCGCTGTGGGTCCCATCCCCAACTTGCGGGCGGTTCCTCCAACGGTGGTCCTGGTGCCTCCACAATGCCCACCATCATTCCCTCGTCGCGGTCCACCTCAAGCATGGGTCCCGGACCCTCCGGCCTTTCTTCGGGCCACCTAGACAGCACGTCGGCGTTGGTATGTTCCCTTCCTGGCCGGTACTGAAGCTGGTACTCAAAGTTGGCCAGTTGTGCCACCCACCTCTGTTCCACCGCCCCCAGCTTGCCGGTTTGCAGGTGTACCAGTGGATTGTTGTCAGTCACCACGGTCACCTTTGCTCCCCATAGGTAGTCTTTGAACTTCTCACTGAGCGCCCACTTCATGGGGCGCCCACTTCATGGGGCGCTTCTCACTGAGCGCCCACTTCATCAAGCTTGAAGGAGCTATAGTTGGCATCGTTCCTCTCCGCGGGGTGTAAACTCCGGCTCGCATAGGCAATAACTCTTTCCTCCTCCTGTTGTTTCTGAGCTAATACAGCCCCCAAGCCCAAGTTAGCTGGCATCGGTGTAGAGGATAAAGGGCTGGGTGAAATCGCATATGCCAGAATGGGTGCTTGTAATAACTCCTGCTTGAGCCTCTGGAAGGCGTTCTCGCATGCCGGATCCCACTGAATTGCTGGGGACCCTCGCCCCTTGGTGTGCCCCGTTCCCCCCAGCAGCTGGTTCATGGGTTTGGCGATCTTAGAGAAGTCTTTTATGAATCGCCTGTAGTACCCTACAAAGCCTAGGAAGGATCGAACCTGGCGCACGGTCTTCGGGGCAGTCCACCCCTGTACAGCCGACACCTTCTCTGGGTCCACAGCGATTCCTGCAGCGCTCACGATATGGCCCAGGAACTTCACCTCCTTCCGGAAAAGCTGACATTTATCCGGTTGGAGCTTCAGCCCGTACTTCTCTAGGGAGCGAAACACCTGCTCAAGGTGCTGAAGGTGAGTCTCAAAGTCAGGGGAATAGATAATCACGTCGTCCAGGTATACAAGAGCGGTTTCCATTAGCTGGCCTCCCAGACAGAGTTGCATTAGCCGTTGGAACGTGGCGGGGGCGTTGCAGAGGCCGAACGGCATACGGTCCCACTCATATAACCCAAAGGGAGTCGTGAAGGCCGTCTTCTCCCGGTCCCGCTCGTCCACCTGTACCTGCCAGTATCCACTCGCCAAGTCTAGTGTGGAATACCAGGCCGCCTGTGTGAGACTGGTGAGGGAATCTTCAACTCGAGGCAATGGAAAAGCATCCCGCTTCGTCACTCGGTTCAACCTCCGATAATCCACACAGAATCTCCATGCGCCTGTTTTCCAGAAGAGCCCGAACCTCAGAATATAATGTTGGGGGTACCGGTCGGTAGCGCTCTCCACTGGGCGTGGCTTCTCCAGTGGGGATTTGATGCTGAACGATGTCAGTACACCCGTAGTCCTCGTCATGGGTGGAGAACAACTGTGGCCATTTTGATAGAAAAGCCTTGAGCCGTCTTGTTTGATCCTCCTCCAGTCCTTCTCCCCGTAGGGACTCACCCCCAAGGTGGGCCGGCAGTCCTTCTCTAGCCTCTCTTCTGTGTGTCCCCGTCTGCGCCAACGCAACCTCCACGACGGTCGGGCCCACTTGACTGAACTGGACTCCTCCTGGATCTTGCACTTGCTGGGGTAACACTGAGGTAACTCGGGCTAGACACTGATGACGATGCAGTTGGATCGGGAAAGGGTTCGTATTCCGGACTCTCACCCGGACTCGGCTGCCCTGGGTGGATGCCAGTCCTCTGGCCACCTCCACCTTAGGACCGTCATTGTGCGGTTCCACCAGCACCCACTCTCCCGGGTGGTAAAGTCTAGGGGGCACCCGGACCCAGACCATCGCCTCGTTTCGAGCCGGGATGGACAACGCATAGCGACAAGCCACTCTTCCAGTGCTCTCCCGGTCCCCCTGCTGTTCGGCCAGGCAAACTCGGCGACAGTCAGCTCTAATGCGATCCGATTCCCTGCCCTCAGGCGTCGCAGTTGCTCGAGCCGGTCCGCTCTGGAACAGCCCCTCCCAGCATTCGGAGATGACATTCATGCCCAACAGGGCGCGATGAGACCCCAGGCAGGCGTCGCGAACCACCTCCCACTCCCTTCTGGAGTACGACCATGCCATGAATTTCTAGGTCCGTCACTACGTATCCCACGTACGGGATGTCGAGACCATTGGCCCCTCGCAAAGTTAACCAGGGGGGCTTCGGTCGTCGGCCGACCCTGGGTGCCGAATAGTTCCTGGACTAGGCTCTCCGCGAACAGAGTGACTTGCGACCCCGTGTCCAGCAGACACTGCACCTTCTGGCCATTGACTTGAACCATGATAACCGGACAACGGCCCACCAGGCGTTCCTTAACCAGTTGGAAGATGAGGGGTCTGAAAAGGGGGTCCCGACCACTTGACCCACAGTGGCCGGAGACTCTAAAAACCCCCCTGCGAAGCGCGTCTGGAGGGGCATTGACGAATGTAATGCCCCGGCTTCTCCACAACCGTTGCAGATAGAACGCCCCTGTTCGTCCCACTGGAATCGGGGATGCGTGGATCGAGTGAAATGACGTTCTGGAGGGCGACTCCCGTCAGAGTAGGCTCGCTCCCGCGGTGAGGGTAATGAATGGAGGCGTTCTCGGCGGAATTCCTTCAATGACAGACTTAGACAGTTCAGACATTTGCTCACGGATATCCCTTTTCAATTCTTCCCGGAGGGCATGCTTCCAATCGGAAGTAACAGGGGCCGAAGGGCCCACTGACAGCGTTCGCAGCCAGACAGCTGGGGGGATCCATACCTTCGGTGTGGTCACGCTCGAGGGCTAGAGCCTCTTGCCGCAGCTCTTCGAACGTGAGGTCCGGCTTCTGTCTCAGTTGCACCCGCAGATTCTGATGCACGGGGCCCTCCCGTAATCCCAACAGAAACTGATCTCGCAATAGGGTCTTCTCGTCCCCCAGGCCGTGATCCTGTCTTCCCCTTAGCCTGGTAAATTGTTCCCTCAGTTGCAACGTGAATGGCCGAACAGTTTGTCGAGGCCCTTGCCTACAATTAAAGAATTGTGTTCTCAGGACAGCTACCGGGGTGGTGTCTCCGTATTGCCCCGTTGAGAAAATCAAAGATGGCTTGGACTGTGATGCGGGTTGCTTCCGGCGCTGCCTGTACTTCTCTTCTTGCTTCTCCCTCCAACGAATTTTAGCACAAACTGTACCTTCTGAGGGGCGCTTAGCCCTTGGAGCCCTGCCAGGGCTTCAACCTGGGTCTTCCATGCTGACAGGCTCAATTCTAACCCCGGACCTCCGTACTTCTGGGCCCACGGGGCCCCCATAAAGAAAGGCATAACTGGCTGTCGGACCACTGGCTCTTCTTCTTCTGCCATCTAGGTCCCTTGATCGCTCCACTCGAGGGTGGTAAACCCTGCCGACTACGGCCAAGTTCTGTCACAGGTCGGGGCGGGCCAAGCCAGACTGCACCCACCCCTGGAAACCGGGAACCACCTCGAGGGACGTGTCAAGGGACCAGACAGACAAGGGAATAAAATGACAGTATTTTATTATATTAAAAGTGGTCAATTGGATAAGTCCTAATTAAAATCTTCTTCTTGCCGCCAGGGCAGTTCAGGCGTCGCTAGACCTCCTGGGACGGGAGGGGAGGAACGATCGTGGCGGGCCGGGGGCTCGTTGAAGGGGGGATCAGGGGAAATCCTCACGCCGTCCAGGTAGGCCACCAGGTAAGTATGCCAGTGTGGGGCGGGCGAGTCACTGGAACGATATGGCAAGGTTTAACTGCTCGACAGTATGTGAACACTCAGCTGGGGCACCTTCTTTCTTCCCGATGAGGGCAGATACTTCCAATGGAGGACGTGTGGAGACAACCAGACGGGGAGGACGCTTTGAACGACACGCTCCACTCGGCTGAGCACTGGAACGGTACAGTAAGGTTTGGCTGTTCAACAGTCTATTAAACTTTCAACTGAAATACCTCTCTTCTTCGTGAACAGGGCAAAGGCTTCCAATAGGGCGTGTGGGGACCACCAGACGGGGAGGACGCTTTGAACGACACGCTCCACTCGGCTGAGCACTGGAACGGTACAGTAAGGTTTGGCTGTTCAACAGTCTATTAAACTTTCAACTGAAATACCTCTCTTCTTCGTGAACAGGGCAAAGGCTTCCAATAGGGGCGTGTGGAGACCACCAGATGGGGGAGGACACTTGGGGCGAAACGCTTTCACTGGGCTGAGCACTGGAACAGTACAGCACGGTCTTAACAGTTCAACAGCATATACAACATTCAGCTGAATTACCTTCTCTTCTTGCGAACAGGGCGGAGGCTTCCAACAGGGGCGTGTGGAGACCACCAGGCGGGGAGGACACTTGAGCGAAACGCTTTGCTTGGCGGAGCACTAGAACAACACAGCACGTTCTACAATTCAACGTTATATGAAGCACTCGGCATTAACAGAGCCGGTCTTCTTAAAGCAGGAAGTTGGGCGCTGGCTTTGTCAAAAAACCCTTCTTTAGAGACAGCGGGTGGAAGACTGTAGGAGGAGAGTACACGGCAGACTTCTATTACTTCTTCACACAACAATTTCACTTCACAGCACAAACCATGTGAATCGTCACTTCAAGCACTGCAATTCACTCGCACACCGTGCATTCGGGCCAGCACTCACCCACCACGTCGTTCTTCCACCAGATCGAATCTCGCCTTGGTCAGGGTTTGACTTCACTCCCGGAAAAGCAGAGGAACGGTGCAGCGATCATCACATTCGGCAAGGAGAGGACAGAAGTTGGAGTCAGATCAACAATTCACTCGGTGTAATAGTTCACTCGTGCCGCACACTTTCCAAACTCTCACCACCACTTCAGTGTTAGTGCATATAAACAACGGATCCAATACTCATCACTTGCGTCCTTCCCACTGCTGACGATATTCTTTAGATCTTCGCTGACAAATCCTTCACTCCTTCCTTTCTCTTCCTCGGTTCCAATCTTCACCACTCCACAGCCCAGCCTCAATAAAAAGAACAAACCGCTGACAAACACAGTAACACACGGGAGGAGAACCACACCACAGTCTGTGTTCTCTCTGCTTTTAAAGCCCCATCTGAACATGTGTTCCTCTCACAGCGTTCCCAGTAATTGCCCCACACCTGCTGTCACTCAGGCAATTTGCCTCGCTGCCATGGCAACAGATTCGCAGTGCATAGGAACGGATGTTCACTGGAATATCCTAATTAAACTGCATTCACTCAGATCTTAGTCCCGTCCTGGTTTTCGTCACCCCGTGACATTAACATATATCATAAAACATGTCATAACTTTTAAAATCTAAAACATTACAATTAAAAGCCGTTAACACAAAAGCACAATTGTTAAAACAGCATAAATAATGCTTATTGACTTACTGCCATCGAATCCACCACTGGAAGTGATTAAAATTAACTGCGCGTGCGCACATGCGTAAATGTGAACTTATCACAATGTTGCTCAGTTATAAGGTTCCGCATTTTTATAAGGTTGTGTGAATTATGTTTCTTAAACGTTTTGAATATGCAACATCCATGTTTTACCTGCAACCAAAACATTTTAGGCCTATTTGAGTGCTAGTCTAATGATTTGAGTGATTTGCCCAAAAATTTTCATCGACTGAAGCGAAACCAGATCGCAGCACAAGCACGGCAGGGTTATGCAACACTCGTTCCCTCTTCTAGAGAGAACTGAGGTTACGTCAGTAACCGAGACGTTCTCTTACAAGAGTACTCTCGTGTTGCGTAAGCTACGGGAACCCAATGCAAAACGCTGTGCGTGCTGAGAATCGTCCACAACATTGTCCCAAGGGCATGTGCCCGGGGCTCATATGATAGGTGGGTAATATCGGCTGACGAGAAGTGGGCCTAATGAGAATAACAGAAGGCAACACAGTCGCCTACTGAATAAATAGGTGCTTAACACAGTATGACAGTCAGGATAGACCTTAGTCAGCCTGAATTTGTAGAAGGACAGCTGGACTGAGCACAGTCCACTCTGTACAGGAATGCTGAAGCA